>PVKM010033215.1:0-16071 GCA_004027735.1 Carollia perspicillata
CCTCCCCTCTGTTTACCGTCAGATTGTTCTTACTTTCAGTGTCTCGGTTATATTTTGCTTGCTTTTTTCTTTTGTTGATTAGGTTCCAGTTAAAGGTGAGATCATATGGTATTTGTCCCTCACCACCTGGCTTATTTCACTCAGCATAATGTTCTCCAGTTCCATCCATGCTGTCGTAAATGGTAGGAGCTCCTTCTTTCTCCCTGCTGTGTAGTATTCCATTGTGTAAATGTACCACAGTTTTTTGATCCACTCATTTACTGATGGGCCCTTAGGTTGCTTCCAGCACTTGGCTATTGTAAATTGTGCTGCTATGAACATTGGGGCACATAGGTTCTTAGGATGTAGTCCCAGCAGTGGAATTGCTGGGTCCAAAGGCAGTTCCATTTTTAGTTTTCTGAGGAAATTTCATACTGTTTTCCACAGTGGCTGCACCAGTCTGCATTCCCACCAACAGTGCCCTAGAGTTCCCTTTTCTCCACACCCTCTCCAACACTTGTTTGTTGATTTGTTTATTTGGCCATTCTCACACGTGTAAAGTGGTATCTCATTGTGGTTTTAATTTACATCCCTCTGATGGCTGGTGATACTGAGCGTCCTTTCATATGTCTCTGGGCTCTCTGTATGTCCTCCTTGGAGAAGTGTCTGTTCAAGTCTTTTGCCCATTTTTTTGAATTGGGTTTTTTGTCTTCCTGGAGTGGAGTCATGTAAGTTCTTTGTATGTTTTGGAGATCAAACCCTTGTCTGAGGTATCATTGGTAAATATGTTTTCCCATATAGTTGGGTCTCTTTTTATTTTAATGCTGTTTTCTTTAGCCATGCAGAAGATTTTTAATTTGATGAGGTCCTATTTGTTTATTCTTTCCTTTATGTCCCTTGCTTTAGGGGACATATCAGTGAAAATATTGCTTTGTTGAATGTCTGACATTTTCCTGCCAATGTTTTCCTCTAGGACTTTTATGTTGTCACAACTAATTTTTAACTTACTAATTTTTCTCTGTAGTTTTAACAGTTTTTGCTTTTTATTCATTATTCTTGACAGTTAGATGCTTATATGTTTATTCAGAACTATTTATTTGTTTGATTCTTCCTTTTATTTTTATGTAATATCTCATGAATTCTATGTATTGAGATATTAAAATATTATCATAGCTGTGTTTTGGTTCAACTTTAAACTTTCTGTGGATCCTGATTTTACATAATTTTAAAGTTTTATTTTTAGCTGATTGAAAATGCATTTGTATTTATTGTATTACTGTCAGATTAGGATTCATTTCTGGCAATTTATTCTCTTAATTTCTTATTTATTTTCAATGGATAGGTCCTGTTTACTTCTGTGGCTTTAAAGTATATGCATTTGTTATTTCTTTAACTTAAGATATACAAATAAATTTTTATTAATATGTGACCCTTTTCAAAGTTATGTGTCCTTTTGCATAAGAAGATCACCTATGTAATGTAAGATAATTACATTTATATTAGAGAGTCAGTGTACAGATTGAATTTGCCACATACCTAAAAATTTTTGGAATAGAAAAAACTGTTTAATAATGTCCAGTTCCTCAATCCTGGTTCTGTGTTCAGTGCGCTGCATGTATAGAGAAGTATACAGGGGTGGGCAAAGTAGGTTTTTAGCTGCTGGTGCGGTGAAAGACAGGCAGGCTGTGACTAGCACAATAGCTTTGTTAACTCTATGTTTTGTGTACTCACAACTGCCCACCCCGTGTCTTGGCAATTTTTAGGAAGAGAATTTATGTGAGATTTCTAGAAGTAGTGTCGTTAAATAATTCTTTTAACTGTCAATATACCTGCAGAGGTGTGCTAGTATTTTCTTCTACAGTGGCAGTGGCAGTTTCCTCTTCCAAGATCAGCTGACCACTGTCAACCAATGCACTTCCAGGTCTGCCCTTATTGGATTTCTGACTTCCCTGCACAGATTTCTTCTTGGCAGATGATTCCTGATCTTTCTTGGTTGGAGCATGAATTGAAAGTATTTGCTTGCTGGCTGTACAGGAAAAATACACTTAAGTTAAAATGTGTGAAATGCATAGTCATTACTGATTGTGTTATTTAGTTATATACCTTCAGGAGATACTCAAAAGGACAAGTCAGTTTGTTTTGTTTTAATGAGATAAAAAACAACACCACTGGCTTCTTGGCAATACTCTGGTTTTAAAGAAACTTACTATGGTAGTATTTTAATATTTAAAATTGTTATGCAAATATATTCAGAAGAAATTTTGAAAGGTTAAAAGAATCCTGCAGATTCATTTAAAATACTAGATAAAATGGTCAGTTTTAAATATAAATGTATATATATAGTAAAAACAAAAAATAACTATTGAAATTATTAAGAAGCTAATTAAAACCAAGAAAAATTTATCTCCTGGAAACATCACGCTTAGTTTTGAAATCAAATCTAATAAACTTTAAAAAACCAAATGATTTCTGTAGTATTTAAATGGCTTCCAAATTACAAAGTTTCCAAGTTAATTTCAAGAAATTGTCATAATTCTACCTAGAGAAGCTGTAAAGAGTGGTGTTTGGTGCACTCACAGGGGAAAAAAATAGAGAACCATCCATCCAACAAATCATATAAAATAGCATATTCTAATCATTGGAATATATTAAAACATTATAAGTTGATAGGTTTTACCCCAGGAATGATTCCAAATTAAAAATTAATGTATAAAATTTAAAAGGATACAATTTGGTAATTTCTATAAACCACAAAAAGCAATTCAGAAAGTTCTAAACCCATTACATATTAAACTTCTCAGCTACCCCTACAATTTTCTTCTGAAATTTTACAAAGGGCATTTATTAGACCTGAACAGCAAACACAACACAAAATGGCACGTGCTTTACACCTTCCAACTTAAGGAAAGGAAGTCTATCATCACTGCCCTTATGTTTCTGGTTTAGAAGTCCCATCCAGTGCCCCAAATAAGCAAAAATTACAGTTCTAAGAAGAAATACCAAACATCAGAATAGGTAAAATCCCAGTTTTGTTTAAAATGTAAATGCAAAAATGAAAAATAGAGGAATAAAAGGTAAAATATTAACAGTACTTTTTCTGAGTAGCATGATTTAAAGGGAATTAATGTTCTCTTGTTTATGATTTTCTATTTTTTCAAATGTTCTACCTTGGGCAAGGGTTATTTTTTTAGTAAGAATCAAGGTACTAGAAAAACTGAATATATGTTCTCATAGTATTTTTGTTATCCATGATTTCAGAAATAATTTTATTTTATTAATTAATTGCTCCTGACTTTTACATTGAAAGTAATAACACTGAAGTTGTGCTAATTTTAATAGAACATTTTCTAAAAATAATAACTTGGAAATTAAAAAGTAAAACATTCCTTTGAGATAACAAAAATATCCTCTTCATTCAGAAATGTAAGAGGCTGCATGTAATAAGAAAGTTTTTGAAATACAACTATAAAAATCTGTTGATCTCATGTGACACAAAAATGTAGTAATTTTAAAAATATTTTACTATAATATCAAACTTGACAGATTTAACTGTTCACTTGCTATTTTAGCTTAAAGAAAACATTTTGGAAATCAGTTACATGAACATAAATGTCTTCTTATAAATCTAGATAACCAATTACAAAGGTCGCACTTACACTGGGAGCTCAGAGCCTTTTCATTCCCCAAGAAGTAGAATGCTGGGAGCAGAGTCTGGCCCTTCCCAGTGGAGCTCACAGCAATCTCTTCGTTTTCCAGGACCTGGAGCTTGACAAACACATCCGGCTTGGACGTGCGCACCTGAATGGTGACAGGATGTTGTAACGTGGCTTTAACTGAATACCTATAAAGAAGAACACTCAAGTTTACATGCAAGTATATGGACCTTCCCCCCAATTAATAAAGGAACCTGTAATTTGCTGATGTGATAATCTAAAAGTAAAACCACTTTGTGAAGTCGACTAAAAGCTGGGAAATATTAGTGCTATTGCACACTTTGGCAAAATTCCCAATGAGTTGTGGTAAAATGAAATGAATATAGGACATTTATTACCATTAAATCTCAAACGGAAAATGTAACTTTTTGTTTAGATACGATAAGCACTCACTTATAAAACTTGACTGATCTGCAAACTACTACCACGCACACCTGTCCATTACGATCTCCCCTCTTGCAGACGGACAAAGACCACAACCGGCAAACACAGTATCCCTCAAAGCTTTGCTGTTAAATGTTCTCTGTGGTTTGGAAAATATAGAGAAATCCAAAGTAGTTCCCATGCCTGCACTGTCAGCCTATACCGTGCAGGGTGGGAACCTCTAGCCAAAAAACTGGAGTAGTCTAACTCCATCCCAAATCCTCCCTTAATGCAATTGAAGGTATATTTTTTTGTTTTGGGTTTCCCCCCGTTTTTGTTGAATTTTGCAAATGTTCAGGCAGTGTCATTTGGACGTTTTTACTGGCCCACCATATTTCACACATAGAAATGAATAAATTGTCTCCCTACGGCCCAGCCTGCAAATGGGGTCCTCTCCCTTTTATCTGAATACGTGACATTTATTGTTCGACAGTTCCCCAAGTCAAATCCCAGGAGTCCCAGTAAACCTAGTCCGTCATTTCTACTGCCTCAATATTTTAAAATCCTTTCTCTTCTGTCTAGATCCACTGTCACTAACTGTTATATGTTAAACTGTATCCAAAAAAACCCCTCAAAAACCTACATTGGAATCCTAATCCCCAGTACCTCACAATGTCATCTTTTATTGGATGCAATGAAGTTTTTTTTCAATTCATGCTTTGCAGACATAAGGTTTTAACACAAGTCTATTAATGCTGTTTTTCTTAAAACCCAAGTGTCTCATGGCCTCTAAGGTAAAGTATAAATTTCGTGCCTTATGAAGCCTTTAGGAAAGGTATCTGACAATCTCTCTAGCCTTGTCCCTTGCCACAACAGCCTGGGAGTTCACTTGGCAAACAAAATGAATGTCCTTAGTTCCTTGAAAAGGTTGTTTGCTTTTCCATTTATGGACTTGCACAAATGCTAGTCAGGCAGTTCCCTCCTCAGCCTGATGGCTTGAGGACCAACTTCTTCCAGCAACTTAGACATCAGGTTAAATGTCACCTCTGAGTCTGTTCACAACTGTGCTGTGGCACAGAATGGTTTCCTACCACAGCAGTTAAAATCGTCTATCACGGTGGTTATTTTCAGTCCCTGCTACGTTTCCTTTCTTCTTTTTCTTGCTTTCTTTCCAATAGGCAATACGTAGATTTTTACAAGAAGCAGACAGACGAAAGAGGACCCTCCACCCCTCAGACTGCCCTCATGTTGTGCTTTCCTTAAGGAGTTTCCCCAAACTTTTACCTACATGTACAATATTGAAGTAACTGTGAACATAAGTAAATATTCTGGGGATATACTGTCTATATAGTTCTAAAATTTAATTTTATTGTTGATTATTTTTATTGTAAAAATGTATTATGTTATATTTTATTACATTTTTATAATAAAAATAATCAACCACAAAATTAAGTTACATACTATATCCCAAGAATGTTTATTTCTGCTTAATTCCCTAAACAATAAGCACCAAGAATTAATTCCTTTAAAACATTTATACTTTGTATATAATACTTCTTGGAATGAACATATTGTAAATAATCTTTAGATCAAACACTAGCAGTATAAATGTTAAATTCTGCTGTTTATAAACCTCAAAATAATTAGTTTTGATTATAGAAACTGGATAGAGAGCTGTTCAAAAGCCTGTATCTAATTCCCACCGAACCTCTGCCAGGGCAGAAGAGGCCTCAGCAGGGAGGCACCGGGGGGGTGGGGGTGGGGGCTTCTGCCACCCTCCAGGCTCGCATGGGGCTCGAAGGCAGGTCACAGCTCCAAGAACACCTTTCAAGAAGTGTTTTTTAAAACCTAACAGTTGTCTGTGTTCCTTAGAATAAATGAAAGCTATTTTACAGATTTAAAAAAATTATTATGTTTCTAAAGGAAAAAAGTTTAAAAGTATAATAAAAAATTATAGGAAAAATCAGCTAGAATACAATAGATTATTATTTGTTTATTTTGTCAAAAAACTTCAATTTTCTTTTTGAAAATTAATTTCCCAGTATGTATGAAGTTTTTAAAGAACATATCTTTCATATAATAAAACCTTAGATAATCAAGAATTTAATATTTACAATAAAATATACCCATCGCATCTCTATTATAGAAATGTGAAAAAATAAAAATTTGTAACAATGAGGAATAACCCATAACCAAGTAAATTATTATATAGCTATATGAATGATTACTAAACAATCATAAAAGAACATCTTAATGTCATTGGAAGATATTCATACCATAATACTAAGTAAAAAGGTCAGTTTAGAAAACTTTAGTTATGTTATCATTTTAATAATGTTAAACTGAGACTAGAAAAAGAATACTATCAGCAACTGCAACAGAATACTAATAATGATTGTTTCTAGGTTGTTTGATTATGTGTTGCTTTTATCTCTTTAATAATATGTTTATATATTTTCCAAATTGTCTGTGTAGAACGACATATACTGACAAGGGATAAGTAGCCTAAGAACTCATTCAATAGCAGGCACTGTGCCTGTATTTCTGACTTCAGTATATGTTCATTCTCACAGAGGTTGTTGTGACATTAACCAGCTAAAATTTGATATGTCATATTTTCAGGAAGAGGAAAGGGCTATGAGAAATGACCAGAAGCAACTAATTATATTTGGAAGTTTAAGCACAGAGGATTTGACAGTTGAAAATCCTCATTAACAGCGATGAATTTTGCCAGGTGGAAAAATGAAGACAGGCTAGCCCAGGACGAGAGGAGAGGCGTGGGCAGGGGAAATCACACGGCAGAAGCATCAGGAGTCGGTGCTTGGTTCCATCCAGAGAGGGCACCTTGTGGTTTGGATCCTACTCTTTAGTCAATGCCAAAGGTTTGAAAGAAAGAAATCACATTTTAAAATGTGTGTTAGAAAGGTAAGTCCTCTAGCAGAGAAAGGAAGGAAGGGAGAGAGAGAGTAGAAAAGGGGGAATACAATGGAGCCATGAATTCCAGAGAGCGGCATTTCTACAGACAAAACATAATAAGGCTCCGAATCAGTGGACAGACATTGAGAACAGACAGGAGGGCACAGACATGAGAAGCAAGCCTGCAGAGGAATCAAAAGGACTCCTTTTCTTAATGAATAAGAGGGTGGAGTCCATAATGAGGCTTTTCATGGAAAGCAATTAGATAAGCATGGAAAGAAGTTTAGTTGGCAGATAAGGAGAAACCCACTAGTAAAAGAAACAGTGGAACCAGGAGGAATACTGAGAGGAAAGAGTGTCCCGCAGGGTGTTTAATAAAAGCCCAATGATACTAAGATAGTATCCATCACCACTGTACACAACCACATAAGTTGATATCTTGTATAACATCTGTATAGTCAAATTACTATATACATTGTTTCCAAGAGAGCTTAAAAGTTGAAATTCCAAATGACTCAGGATTTTGCCAAAAACTTTATTATTTTAATGATATTAATATGTAAAACTGTAATAAAAATAATATTTTAGAAAGAACTATTTCCCTTCTGTCATGTATTTATACCTGAATAAAATTTTCTTGTCATTGGGTATATAGTAATCTTTGATTTCTTTCATAGCAAAGGCATTGCTTGGAAAATCTCGAGAGAGGCTTGGGAGTGGATTATAAGAACCGATGAGACGCAGTTTCCATCGTGAGGATGATACATAAGAGTCACCAGTATATGCTTCAGCCACAAATGTGTATCCTTTCTATAAGAAAACAGAGTTACAATGAACTTAGTCACATTGTTGCTAGTCTCCTCAATGTACAATATGAGGTTTTTCAGTACTAGTGCACTTTTATTATCTCGATATACATAAAGATCTCAAGACCTTTTGATAAACATCAAACCACTAGCATTATTTTTCGTAATCACTCTTAGAAAGAGCCATCTCACATGTTTTCAGAGAAAAAGAATAACTCAACAGTTTGACGTGTGTGGTCCCCTGGCTCTAAGAGGGCTCGATAGCTTCCTGCTTGATATGCCTGTCTTCTCAGAATAATCTTGCTAAATACAAGATGAAAAAAGCAGAAAAGTGTATAACAACGTGCTTCCTTTGGGATCGCAATTAGCAGGTAAAGCTATGAAATCACAGCAGATCTGGTTCCACAAGAAACTCAGTTGGGAGTCGGGAGACGAGCTCTTTAGGTTGGAGAGAAGAAGCAGTTCAGGAACCGGGACAGGGACAGTGTCAGAGTGGGTCATGGCTTGGTTCAACGTAATTGGCTATCTGGCCAAAGAAGAGATGAAGCGAGAGATGATAATGAGATAAAAGAAGCATAATATCGTAACAAGACACAAGAGCCCAAAGTAATTCTGAGTTTATGACTCCAGATACTTCTAATAAGAAAGAAAAAGGTAAATTTGTATTCCAGTTACTATCAGATGTGAGAAAGCTCTCTGATGTCTTAAGATTTCCAGAAATGAAATACACATGACAAAATTAATTTAGAGCATTGCAACACATTTCTGGGAATATTAACTAGAATGCTAGTACTCATAATGAGATGAGAATTGCAATACTACTACAAACTTTTTGATATGCTTAGAGCAAGGAAAAAGGAAGATAAATTATATATATGAAAGTATTTTTATCTGCAAATTGTAATGCACGGATCTATTGCTAGTCATGTACTAATGCATTAAAGAAGCAAAAGAGAATCACATGACTTGTGCTTGTCTAGACTCAGAGAATGATTTTGAGAGGGAAAAGAAGCGTTATAAATTGGTAGAATGGCTATCAGTAAGTGAAAATCTAAAGTTAAACCAGTGATAGGGTTTTAAGAGACACCTGGCTCATTTCAAATGATTTTAAGTCGCTCAAGTAAAAAGTGTAACATAACAGAGTACGGCATACCAAGAAACTCCATAAATGGGCATTCCGAACACAGCTTTTGAAATATTATGAAAAAAACACAACAAACAATTTTGAATGACAATGTTTAGCCCTCTTTTTTAAAGTTTAGGATACTATAATTTTTACACAAAGCAAATTAATATCACAAGGGACAGTAGTGCTGTGGGCATACGTTGAAAATGTTGACCTAATGTCAAAACAAATACCTTGCAGGTGCCAAATGCTAATGCAATTGTGAGCTACAAAACAGTGGAATAATGATCCTCCTTACACTCAGGTGGGTCAGAATTTTCTTCAGAGTCTGCATTCAATAGTGGGAACCACAGTACAGAAGGAACTTAGGTCATCTGGTGAAATATTCAGAGATCAAGAATCACCAAGAAAGGAAAGCCTGCCATGAAAGGCACCACAGAAGCTTTTCTTCTAGTCATTCTCCTCCCCATTCTCTATTTTTTTCTAAATCAGCTAAAAGTGAGGAGACAGAAGAGGTGAGTCATTAGAGAGAGGAAGGGGCTATGTTTTTGCAACCCTGAATTTGCAATTTAAAAATCATAGTTAAATGGAATAGAATGTTGACTGATATTGCGTCTTTCAGAGCTACCCGCCAAATTCACACTTAGTCTCAGAAGAGGGCTCTTCACTGGAGTTAATGAACAAAACCCAAACCAAACCAAACCCGAACAGGCAAAGCATGCTAGATGTAAACACGTATCAGATTCTCTTTTGGTTCAGCTCAAACGGTCCCTACCAAATTAAGTGTCAATGGCTAATATTAGTGTGCTTATCTAGTAAAACAAAGAGCTCATTTCTAGATTCAATGACATCTATGACCTTGACAGAGTCTCCCCTTGAACGAAACCAGCTTTTCCACCTGGACCTTTGCAATTTGTTATTTCCAGTTACAAATCAAATGATTTTTTTCTATTCAAAAGAAATCTAGGTCTCAATTTTCCTGTGAACCTAAAACTACTCTAAAAAATAAAGTTTTATTTTAGAAATCCCTAAAACAGTTCAAAAGAGCTATTAGATTTTTTGTGAAGCCATCAAAATGTTTTATTTTTCTATAAATCAGTACCCATTAGATAGGTATGTCTTAATTGGTACAGAATAATGCATAGAATCATAGACTTATGTGAAGCTCAGAAGTCAATTACAACCACAACTCAAAGAGAAGAATGAAGTTCATAGCCATACAGCTAAAAAATGGAAGATCATAGCTAAAAGAGCCCACTTGGTTACCAGTGCAGGTGTTCACTGCTTTTTGTCATGCTTCCCCATCAAAAGCAATGACCAGAAACACAAAGATGAGATTCAAATAGAGAGGCAACATGATTTTAGTGAACAGCAGGGTCTATCACTGAGCAGGAGTAATGTGACAAGTGCTACTATCCTTGGAAGGAATCAGTGGCCCTGGAAAAGATGGGCTGGCAGGTGCTGAATGGTTATGTAATCGGTCTTCTGAAATATTTAGGAACAGAATAAAAACCTAGTGGGAAACCCAAGACAACCAGATGACTTGATAGGGACAGAATGAAGGAAGTTCTTTAGCTTGATTTCTGTTTTAGGGGTTTGTATGATTTTATGATTTTAATGATGAGAATTTCTATTGCTCTCCTTTTCTTATTTTCTTTGGAAAGAAGAAGGGCCAAGAGGCAAGTGTTCTAGCATTCACACTAAGTACCTCCTGCTGTCAAATAAATAGAACTTCTACCAAGTAAGACCATGAGTGACCTTATTCCGCAGTAAGTGGACTGAAGGCATCTTCACTGTACCTCCTCACAGACCCCCTCCAAAGTACAGGCATCTCACTGCCATTCTACCATGCAGGATGAATAAATTTTACACCTACCTTATTCCTGGTGTAATAATAAGGCACCACTTTTTGGAATACCTTTGGCACTAGTTCCATTGTGTCATTATTGACAACGTGGAGCATACAGACCGGAAGTGTAGTGTATACTTTGGGAACCAAAATCATATCTTGATGAAACAAAAATATTTCTCTGTAATTACAAAAGCATGAACCTTTCCTTGACATGAACTATAAAGTCTGAAGCTAGGTTTGATGCTAAGAAATAAAAACATAAGTTTAAACTTCCAAATAACTATAAGGTACACCTATTTTTTTCCTTTAAAATTATGATTAACAATTATTTTGTCATGCAAATTCAGACCCTTTAAGAAATCCAATTTTCTAAGTAATTTGTGACTTTCACCTAATATGCTATTGCTTAGAAATTAAATGATTTCTTCCTATATTGAAAGCACATCAATTTTTATTACATTATGGCTATCATACTCACAAAGTTACAATAATTAACTTCAAATTTTTCATGGTTTAAGAAAACTTGTATAAACCCTTCTATACTATCTCATTTATGCATAGCAGCTATAGAAGACATGTTAACTAAATTGTGAAAACAACCTAAAAGTTCATACATTTACTCGGTCATGAATACAATTCTACGTATATGACTGATGGCATTTAAGGGAAATATCATTTACTTATATAGACAGCCTCACCTGAAGACTATGAACCAACTATTCGGTGGCTGGTCTGCATAAGTTACAGTATAGTCAGCAAAAGCAATCTTAGTCTCTTCATCTTGATAGCATGGATAAGATTCAATAGACTTGCACTTGCTTTTAAACATTAGCCTAGAGATGTGAAAATACTTTAAGTACCAATGGCAAAAGCAACTTTCAAACTATATTCTGATTATAAAAAAAAAGAAATTGGCAAAAATCAGCATAAAATATTACAGTCTGTGGTGACTGGACTGCGTCCTTGTTCAAAGCAGGGCTGTGGGGCTCATGGTATGTGGCACCAAGGTAGGAAGACCACTGCAAGTCAACCGTGGAAGATGTCTCCCAAAGGGGCCAAGATTAGCTGAAGTTCTCAGCCAAGGGAGAGCCCAATTCATGATCAAGGGAATAAGGATGTTCATAGGTGGAAAATTAGTACCAAAGTTCAAGGTGTTAAGGGTAGCAAAACTAGACGTGGGCAACAAGCAGGAAAACTAGGTGGCAGCCACAAAAGTTTTGGAGTTAACATTGATACTAGAAAGGAATGGGTTTGGAGTGATAGACTTAAAAACAAAACACTAAGGCCTTGAATAAGGGAAGAGTGCAGAATTTTCTTTTCACATGATTTCTGTTGCATGAGAGAGAGGTGCGTGCAACTGGTTAAAGAATCACGGACTGGAGTTTCTCCACGTTTGCCCCATGGAAGGTTGTGGCATATTCTAGAATAAATGAAAGTGATGTGAGTCCTCTGGGTCTCTGGGTCCTGTCTTACCACTCCGCCAGGAACTGGATCTAGCACCTGGCATCTAGGGTCCCTCATATAGTGTCTCTGGTATGAGCTGGGGAGGAAGCCATGAAGACCCTAGAAGTGGTTCCCTATTAGGTAGAGGTCTAGACAGAGCTCAGGATGCTCCTGGCTTCTGGGTGGTTTAATTGTACTGTCAGTGGGATGTAAACCATGCAGATTCTCATGGGGGATAGTATTCCTATGCTCTCCATGTGCCATGGCTTGGGCCATGAGAGAAAATTCATAAATTTATTCTTAGAAGGGTTTTAAGCTTTTCAAAGTAGTCACAAGTACAAAGACTGAGTACATACCCTGGTTTGCTTGGGACAGTCCTGATTTGTGCTCATAGTCCTGGCACAATGCTAAATAGTGCTCCTTCTGTCCATGAAAGTGTCCCACTTTGAATGATAAATAACCTGATCACCCTAATGAGGAACTGGAATGTCCCGGTCTGGCAATGCAGAACCCCCTCGTCCATCCTGGGCATTGGCCCAGTCATGGCTCCTGCCACAATTTCTACCCTTTTTTGTATATCTCAGGAACTTCTAATGTCTATAGGACCATCAAAATCTTAATGTGCTATGTGGGATATCTTGAGTAACCCAGAGAGATATCCCCAACAGACCTGACAGATTTCGTTTTGACCTTGCTTGCATCCTAAGACAGAGAGAAAGCCGTATTGATGAACTGGGCCTTGCCCAAAGTAGGCTTGGGGAAGTTCTGTCCCTTATGATTTAAGAATGAAAGGCTAGGCTTCTGAACCTCTAAGTCCTCCATATAGTAGTATTAATATTAGCAACATTTATAATAGTTGATGTTCAACATATAAAATTTAAAATAGTATTTGCTCAATATGAAGCATTGTGCTAAGTACATTTCCTGTGTTACCTTAATTTATCTTTTTCTGAAGCTTTAGATTTTTTTGGTTGGTCAACGTTTTTTTAAATCTTTATATTTCATTGTTTAAATTATTATGGTAATTCCACTTTTTCCCTCTTTACCTCCCTCCACTGAATCTGTGCCCCCCACTTCCATAGTCAGTCCCCACTCCATTGTCCATGTCCGTGGGTCCTTCCTGTATGTTCTTTGACAAATTCCTTCATTTTCTCTTAATCATTCCCTGGCTCCTGCCTCCCCTCCTACAGCTGTCAGTCTATTCCATGATTCTATGCCTCTGATTCTATTTTGCTCATTCCTTTATATGAGGTCTGTCCAGAAAAAGTCCAACCATTGTTAATGTAATGGGAACAGTTTTCATGACATTGATATCAACTGGCAGCCAAGGAGAGTGGACTGGAGTGCGTATGTGTGAACAATGATGACTTCACTGTACTAGTTGGTGGGGGCAGTAGATGCCATTGAGTGAGTGTGTGTGCTGTGTGGCCATCACATTCAAAATGACTGAGTGAGTAGAACAATGACTCTGCATCAGATTTTGTGTTAAGCTTGAACATTCCTCCAAGGAAACTGTTCAGATGACTCGGAAGGCTTTTGGGGATGATGCAATAAGTGATCAGCAGGTTCATCATGACAACAAACCTGCTCCTGTATCCTGTCTCGTGCAGTTTTTTGGCAAAACATCAAATCACCCAGCTGACTCAGCCTCCCTACAGCACAGATTTGGTGCCCCGAGACTTCTGGCTTTTCTCAAAACTAAAATCACCTTTGAAAAGGAAAATATTTTAGACCATCAGTGAGATTCAGGAAAATATGACAGGGCAGCTGACAGTGATTCCAACAAAGGATTTTGCAGAGTGTTTTGAACAGTCAAAGTGATGCTGGGAGAGCTGTGCAAGGTCCCAAGGTGCCTACTTTGAAGGGGACTGAGGTGTCATTGTCCTCTGTATGATGTTTCTTGTATCTTGCATCTTCAATAGATGTTTCTATTTTTCATATTACGTGGCTGGATACTTTCTGGGCACACTATGTATTTTATATATATATTTCTCTTATTTCTGTTCAGATTATCCTGTTTTGGACATGGCTGTGGCTAGAATGCAGTTTTCCTAAGGCTCAATATACTTCTGATTTATTCCATTTGCTAGAGTGTTGCCTTCCAGAGATTCCAACGGAGAACTTTGTTTGCTGGAGTTCCTTCCCTGGCAGGTCCTCAACTCTAACTTTTGCCTCCTCAGCACCACAAGACTTCAAGAAACTCTCATAGGTTTCTGCTTAATATCTTAGAGAAGTTCAATTACAACAAGCAAAAGGTGGTATGCATCGTAACAGTCTTTCAGATACAATATCTTGGAAGTTCAGAAACAGTAGTGTGTTTCCAGTTGCAAGTGAGGAGGGAAAACTAATCCCTGGTAGCATTTGAACTGGAACTTTACACCAAGATACTGCAATAGTGAGTCAGATGGAGAAAGACAAGCACCCTATGATTTTACCTCTCTGTGGAACCTAAAAACAACCAAAATAAGCAAACCACCAAAACGGAAAACAAACTAACAGAGAGAGAGAAAACAAACCGATGGTTGACAGATTGGGGGTTGGAGGCGTGGGTGAAAAAGGCGAAGGTATGAAGAAGTACAAATTAGTAGTTACAAAATAGCCATGGGGACACAAAGTACAGTGTAGGGAATGTAATTGATTGTATTCTAAAAACTACATATGATGTCAGATGGGTACTACACTTATATGGGGATCATTTCATAAATTATATATATGTCTAATCACCATGTTGTACATCTGAAACTAATATAATATTGTATGTCAACTATAATTGAAAATTTTTAAGAAAAAAGAAATATCATTACATTACTTTACCTTAATAGAGAAACTGCATATTGTTCCATGTTAATTTCCAATACAGCCCAAACTTTTTGAAGAGTATCTGCAACACCAATATTTTCCTTTGTGTCTAAAAATAACAATGACAGTAATAATATAAAAGCCAAAAGATGTCCAAAAAGTTATTTTATTCAAAGCTCTCCTTTTACAGAAGAAGCTGAAACTCACGAGTCAGGTGGGCCTAAAGTCATAGGCTTAATTAGCAGCAAAATTCTTTTTAAAATGTGAAGTTATGTCCCTCTAGTTGAAAGCTTTGCTCACCATTTTATGCTTTTCCCTTTATTTTTAAGGTAAAAATTATAAAATGTTCTTTGATCTAATTGAAATACTCATTAGTGAGTTTATATCAGATGTTTTTATCACACCAAAAATTCCTGATGAAAGTGCTTATGTCAGAAAAATTAATCCAACCACTTTTTCTAAAACACAGTGGCTAATAGGATTATGGTAAAGTTCAATCTAAAGCCTAATCCAGAAATGGCTTAAGATAAAATGATTTGGCAAGAAAAATGCAAATCCATAGTACATGCTTCAAATTTAATGTAAGAAACTGAGATTTTTTTCTAATTACTCGATATGAATTTCTTCATAGGACTTACCAGTATCTGCAGCTAATACCTTCACGTATTTACTTGTGTATCGTATGCCGATCACAACTAGAATACAAGGTCCATCAGATGAGACGCACTGTCAGTGTTACTGATTTCTATAAGGCCAGAATCTAGAACAGTGCTGTGCGTCCAAGAATTATTCAATAATTACGTGCTGAGTGAAAGACATGCAAATACTATCAAAACATTTTTGAGTTGCTCAAATTTTTGTCTCCACAAAGAGCGAAAAAATCATTGTATGAACATATTTTTTCCATAGCATATATGGACAAGAAAAAGTAGATTTTACCATATAGTCATTTTGATAAATTTATAATGATTTTTTCTAATAGAAAAATATAAACATCAGGCGAAAGTAATACTTTTATCACAAAACTGTGCAATGTAGTTAGGTTGTTTTACTTTTGTCTATGTGCAGTTTTCA
>PVKM010033216.1:0-16076 GCA_004027735.1 Carollia perspicillata
GTTGGGAAAGGAAAAATTCTGCCTCTCTCTGTCACACACGCACGTGCACACACAGTCACAGAGAAATTCTATGCTTTAAAAAACGTTACTCCTGGCTGAGCCCTTCCTTCTGCCAGTCACAGTTCCAAGCGCTGGAGCCCCGAAGGATTTCTAATCAGGTTTCCTGTTTGCAGAACTTGCTGTCTCTGCTGCTGCCCTCGGGGAGCCTCTTCTCCAGCAAAGACAAACCACTGATCCTGAAATCTGAGACAATTCTTTGGGTTTCTTCCCTTCCACTGGAGATTTTGGCTTCCTCTGTTTTTCTTTTACTCTCTATTACTGAAAGTTACTGGGCATCTTTCCTTCCACTTCACGGTTCTTGCTCGTTTCCCACTTCTGTTCATGGGTCTGGAGGGCTGAATCAGTTGGGCCCAGGTAGGGCGTCAGACGCTCGCATTCTCCATCGGGTCCTCAACAGGAGTCCTCATCACGTTCTTCCAAAGCATCGTTTCCCTCTCACATCCGTGGCAGTATTTCTTTGCCGGTTTCTGCCTCAAGGTAATATGAAGGATTAATGATATTTGCTTTAAAAATGCTTCCTTCCTTGTATTTTTTTAAAGGGCTCCTCTTTTTCTTTCTAAATTTTATTCGTGTTACCTAACATCCGGGAGCATTGGTGTTGCCTTGAAAGGTGTTGTCTGAGGACAGTGCTGCTGCTTCGCTTTGTCATTTAAAGTGTGTAGGGTGGGGAGTTGAAAGTCCTTTTTTCTCTCCGGGAACTTTAGGTTATCCTCCTTTTCTAAATCAAATTTGCATGCTTATTTATCAGGCCCCAGATCTAAGTCATCTTTGCTTATTGAGGGAGAAATTGCAAGCACTGTCATCAAATAAAATGAAAACAGACAGGATGAAATACTGCGTCTGAAATACAACTGAAATCAGTTTAGTTGATGAGCTTCAATTCATAGATGCAGACAGCTTCCTGATGTTAGGTAATAGGGTAATTATTTAGAAAGAAGGAAAAAAAAGAAAGTCCTCAAAACTACAAAAGATGAATGAAATACCTTTAAAACAATCTACACATCAGATGCAGAAAGTCCATCCCAGGTGGAAAACAGCACAGATAAGAGTCCTCTTGCTCTGTCTCAGGCAGACAAGCATAAAAATCAGAGGAGCAAACCCCAATTTATTGGAAAGTGTCTTGTTTTTTTTTTAAGATTATTTTTAAAAATCCACTCCAAAATTATTCTGGAAAATCAGAATTTGCTGTTTGAGAAGGTGGGGTAGCTTCCCATACCTTGCCTGATACAGAATGCTGTGATTTCAAAGAGATAAGTTAGATCAAGAGAGTAAGTTTACAATGTAGGGCCGAATAGTCTGTTTTAGGTTCTGTGAGAAATGGAACGTTGGTTCGCATTCTGTCTAGTAGGATCAGTTTAATTTTCTTTTCCAGACAACACCTTCCACACCCAACTCCTGAAGCCACTAACTGATTGATATCTTCTTTGGTGAGCTAAGGGTGGAAAATTTTTAAGTGTCTGCTGCAAAACTTCTAGTTGCCTCTGCCCTTTAAAAACAACAAAGGCTTTTATTTCTTCACATCATAGTCATGTGGTCCCACAGAAAAGTGATGCTATTAATTGGCCCCAATTATTTAAATGCTACTTATTTTGGCCAAGTCCCAGCTTCATCTAGTTGAATTGCATTCTGATGTCAGGCCATATTTAAAAATGGCCACCTTTGCGACGCCACAATCCTGTGGTTGCCATGAAATGCCAGCTGCAAGAATTGCTCATGCAAAACCAGAAACAGCAGCTTGTAGCATAACATCTACTTCCCTTTCTGGCCTCTCTTTTACCAGATAACTTGTGACTTCATTACATAGAGGGCGTAGAATTTCCAGTCACCAGGTTGCCGTTGACTTCTTTTCAGGTTAGTTTGAAGTGTTGGATTATTCCCCAAATTGGAACAGTCTTGCCCCTAATGCAGACTTTCAAGTGTTATGAACATTGGAGATATCCAGATTGAATAAGAGGAGGCCATGCTAAAGTCCTGTTATGTATTCTAGGCCCCACCCAGTCAGTGGAGGTGATTTATATCATGAAAATGTTTGACTATTTCCCTTGTTGCTTGAAGGTTGTATTAGTTATCTATTGTTGCATTAAAAAATTACCCCCAAATTTAGCAGCTTAGAACAACAAACATTAATATTTCACAGTTTCTGTATGTCAGAAATCTGGGTGTGCTTAGTGGGTCCTCTGGCTTGGGGTCTCTCACGACACTGAAATCAAGGTTGGGACTTTAGTTACATCAAGGTTCGATTGGAGGAGGATTCGCTTCCAAACTCACTCGTGGCTATTGGCAGGCCTCAGAGTGCCCATTTCCAGTTCATCATGTGGCTGTCATCAGGCCTTAGGTTCTCACTAGCTGTTGGCCAAAGACATCAGTTCCTTGCAATGTGGGTGTCTCATAAGGCCACTTCAGACATGGCACCTTGTTCCCCCAGAGCAAGTGGGAGGAGAGAGAGAGAGAGAGGGGATGAATAAATGAAGGAGAGAGACCATGCATACAAAAGGTAGCAATGAAGATGGAAGATGTAGTCTTTCTGTAACCTGACCTTGGAAGTGAAATCCTGTCATTTTTGCCATATTCTCTTCATTAGAAGCAAGATACTAGGTCTACCCACACTCAAGGGGCAACAGGGGCTACACTTGCTCATGAAAGTCCATTGGAGGGTGAGGATCACTGGGAATCAATTTAGAGACTGTTTACCATAAGGGTTATTCATTCACTCCCAAAATATTATGGAGATGAAGCCAGAAAGAGAAACAACTCTTGAGTCTCTGCCCTTCGGGAGTCCAGAGAAAGGGTCACAAATAAAAACACATGTTGATTGGTTATGATGCCACCTGCCTCTCTTGGAATCAGAACAGAACCCTAATTCTGGGCAACTGTGTTTTCCAACACAGGCCTTTGGACTAGAGGAAGAAAGAATGCAGAGGAAGTTGACTTATTGAAGACAACATGTAACCCTGGGGAAAAGCCTCCAAGAGCAGATGGTGGGTCATTTTGGGGAGTGAAATATATATACGCAAAGGAAAGAGCATTGGAACTACAGCCTAAAGAAAGAGACTTTGGCTATTTGGGTTATGAGGTAAAAGCACTGCTGGTAATTGCTACCCATGCCTTTAATAACAGTCTGTAGGGTACTGATGTGTAGGAAGGGTGGCAGAAGTAGTTAGTACAGACCACGTTAGTTCTGCTTTTCACCATCGATTTCCTGTCCTGCCTCAGGCAAGTCACTTAACCTCCAAGGTTCCCTCAGAGTGTTGGGGGAGTTAATGAGATAATACTTATGAAATGTTTTGTGCTCTGTTGGCAAAAACATCATAAGGGCAGAATCTTTGTTTGGCTATATGGATGCAAAGCATAGAGATAAAATGAAACACCAAGTTAGGTGCATATTTTGTGGCTCTGGCTTTTTGCCAAGGTTGTGACTTTTTACAATGGTATGCAGGTAAATGTTTAATTATCAGCTTTTTATGAAGAGAGCCCTGATCTATATACATTTGTCAATTTCCATGATGTAAATACTGCTACTATCACTGATTGCTGAACAACTGAACTTGGAGTTTGGAAAGATGCATATAATCAGCTCTCGCGAGAGCTGGCTCTACCACATCACTGGGTTTACAGAATTTACTCACTTGAGATTATTTTGAGCATCAAAAATTTTGATGCTCAGATTATTTTGAGCAATTATTAAGTATTTTTAATAGAAGGACTGCCACTTATAAGGTGCCAGGTGCTTAAGGTACAATGTCTCTAATTGTATAATGATCCTTCAAAGTTCCAGGTTTAAGTTCCTTTTCATAGTAGTCAAGATTGAACTGAAACCCAGATCTAGATAACATTTTTCACTTGGCACAGCACTGCTATTGGATGGCTTCATGTTAAACATCACTAATTTTTGTTCTTATCTACATCTTATCAAAAGCCATTCCCATAGTTAGAGAAGCCCCGAATTGGTTATGTCCCCCTGAATATTATACATGTCCAGGTTTCCAACAGACTTGGTAATGTTCACAAATGTTTTATAATTTTTCAGGAAACAATTCAGTTCCCATTGGTGACACTGCATCAGTGGGGATCTAGGTTAGGATATGTGGGCGCTGTTCTTGCCTACCAGGACCATTGGGAAACTTGGCAGTTCCTCTCCACCAGGAAATGTTGGCAGGCCATGTCAGTCAGCAGAGAGCTAGCAGAAGAAGCTGTAGTAACAAGACAATAGTAATGAAACCCCCCCAAGGAATCTTCTAGAAGAGTGAGGTGGGAACTGGAGCAGTCAATCCCAAATCTGGACGGTCATGAGAATTACCTGAGGAGTTAAAATTGTTTGATCTTGTGGTTTTTTAGACATGTTGAGTCAGAATCTCTGACATTGGACTTGGGGATTTAATGTTTAAAATGTTCTCAGGTTTGAGAACCACAGACCCAGACTTGTGTTCCAAAGCAGTGCATTGTGCATTATAGAATGTCTTTACTCTTTCGTAAAGTCCTTATTCTACTTGATTACATTTTGAGCTGAAGGATGGAATAAGAACCATGATGGAGAATGAAGTATGTGAAGTGTGTGAATGTGTGTAAGAGAACAAGGTCGGGGGGTACATTGGATAAATGTCTGGTTGCATGGTGTGATATTGAACCTGACACTCACTGTGGGTGAGTTCACAGTGGCTATTGTATAATGCAACAGCTGTTACTCACATGGTTCATTCACAGCAGTTCCTCAGACTGACGTGGCCATCCTTGTACCTTGTTTCATAGGACCCCTCACCTCAGGTGGTTGAGCCAGGAATAGGCAAGTATCTGACCCAGCCTTGAGTTTGTTTGGCACAAGACCTCTGTGTTCAACAGGTGTGCCCTCTGGATATTGAGCGATCACCCAATCAGATCCTTTCATTTGGAAGGTCTGAATGTAAAATATACTGGCAGAAGCTGAGAGACATTCCTTGAGAAGGGAAGCAGCAGAAACCAGGAAGTAGTAGAAGCATGGAGGACGCACAAGGCATGAAGCAGTGAGGTGAACGGAGAAAACAATCAGTGGTAATAGGAGAGGTAGGAGGACAGAGAGGATAGCAGAGTCCTCTCATAATGGAACATTGTAGGAAGAAGGAAAAAGGAAGGAAGGAAGGAACAAAGAAAGGAAGGAAGGAAAGAACACACACCTGTTTCAAAAGGAGAAGACAAGAAGACTAGGTCACAAGAACTCTTTCTTAACTCCTTCCTTTGCAGTCCTACCGTGGTCATTAACGAAGCCACCTGACCACCTGTCTATTCCTGGCAACTAGAGAGAACCTCACTAACCACAGTGTCAGTGCCTGGAAAAGGGTGAAAACATAGGTCTCTTCTGACTTTCTCCTGGTAGGTGGGCCCACAGTTGTGGAAGGCTGACTCCAAGGATTAGTGCCAGCTAAAGAGAGGCGTCCATTTAGGGTTGGCCAGCAAGGCTCAGCCTTGCAGTCACCTTCCTCTTGCTCAATGTTTTATAGAAAAAATTTTAAAAGATACCTCTTAGGTCTGCAATTAATATTTAATTGATTCAACTGTGTGATTGCAAAAGTGTTGCAAGATAGAAATTATCTGTAAAGACCCAGAGACCTCTTTCTCTTGAGTTGTTAGGCAAAATGAAGCTCTAAGGTATATAAAGTCCTTAGCATAGTGTGGAGGTTGCTAGTTGTCCCCCAATATCTGTTCTCTTTTTCTGTGGTAATAGAGTCTGCAGTCTTTAGCAGGACATATGAACACTTAGAATAAAGACTCCATATAAAAACCTCCCTTAGGTCCATCTAGCTAGGTCTTCCCAGTGGAATATCAGCAGTGGTGTTCTGAGCATTATAAAGGCAGTAGGTGTACCATCCTGTCTTCCCTCTTCCTGATGGCTGGAACTCCAGAAACAACTGTGGACCATGGAATAATCTTGGGAAAGGAGAAAAAGATAGAAGGGTCCCTAACACTGTGGTGCACCGTACCAGCCTGTGATGGATTCTCTCTGAATTTCTCAAACAGGAGGTCAAAATAAACTTATGTCTAGTTCAAGTCAACATTGTTTTGGGGTGTTTTGTGACTCTGAGCCAAGCCTAATCCTAATTTATCTCATGGTACTTGGCACATAGTAGGCATTCATCAAATGTCAGTTTTCTTCATCATCTTTCTTTGAAGGTTCTATAGCTCTTATGATATTACTTGTATTCTCTTGTATTTTAGTGCTTACCTTACCCACCCCCCACCTATTCATCTGTAAGTTCCCTGAGAGTAGAATCTGTGCCTTGTTTTCCTCCTCTGCCTTTCACAAGGTAGATGTTTGATTTGTTCAAGCAGATTGTGCAGTTCATCAGTCAGATGAAGTCCAGTGAGAATAAGAAACCATGAATTGCAGAAATACTGGATGCAGAAAGGCTAACTAGGAACCAAAGACCAGGGAGTCACATTAGACCACAGCTAAATGTGTCAAGGATGCCCTGCTGTTGTTTTTATGTTGAATGTAAATTTGGGACACATGAAATAAATTAAGTGGCATGAAGGAACCAGTAGGAAGAGTAACTCGAATAAATTTAAAAAGTGATTCTCAAAGGGGGTGTGGGTGGTGGTATAAGGGTTTATTTTTTTTTTAAATCTACTTTAAGAAACTACTTCCTGGTGCCCACCCCTGGAGAATCTGCCTAAAAATCTCCCCATATGCATTAATGTGCAGCCAAGATACAAAGTAGCTGATGAGGAGACAAGTGAAAATATTTGGTTGTTTCATTTGGAAAAGCATATGAAGTCATTAAACTGTCTTCCCAAGTAAATGAAAGTTCATTATGAGATGGATGTGGTACATTTCTCTCTCCTGAGGATCCAACAAAGGAAAGGCTTCAATTTCAGCTAGGGAAATTAGAAGAAGTCTTGGGGTCTCAGTCTAGCCACTAACCTCTTGGCCTCAGGCAAGTCAGTTAACCTTTCTGAGCCTGTTTCTTCACCTGTGAAGCCAGAGAGAGCTGGACTTAGTGATCTGGCCTGGCTCTGAGAGCCTCTGGCTGTATTTGGGGGTTCCTTACCTGGGCTAGACCTTTCCATAGTCAGGGCTTTTTCCTGTGTTCTGTGGAAATTGCCCACAAAGCCAAACAAGTCTCTTTCCAGTTCCTGCTGCTCATGCAGTTGAGGCTCACCACTGGTGCCCCGCCGGGTGCCCAGAAAGCTGTGCATGCAGCCCTGAGTGTGTGCTTAAGGGCCACTTGCCCATCGCTTTTCTTCCCTTTCACATTTCCACTTAGTCCCCTTTCCTTCTCCTTCTCCCAGCCACCTCCTTATTATTGTAAAATGGCACTTTAAACCCTAGAGCCAGGCTCTTCAATTAAGGTGTAGACAAAGTGGTTTGACTCCAGTTGGATTACAGACTCTGTGAATGGGAGAGAACACAACCTCAAAACATTTGCGTTTCAAAGCCAGAAGAGGGGGAAGAGAGAAACTGTTCTGAGCTCTCAAATTTGCCAAATGTCAGTTTAAAGGGACCTAAAGAATTCCTAAGCCTTTGTTTACCAAATCCTGCCTCCCCTTGGTCACTGAAACTAGGGCTAGTGGCTACCTTGCAGCAGGGGCCACTGAAAGGCCAAAACTGGATGGGGAGGGGTGGTGTGTGTGGTGGGCGGCGTGGGGGGGGAGCAGTATTTGAATTTTATTTTTTTCCTCTTAATTATCTGGGGCTGCCCTAGGAGAAATCTATTCTCTTTGTTTTGGGAAGTTAACTCTTAATCTCCACAAATGAGGGCAATCAACCCATTTACTAAATAAACACAGATCATTGCAGACTGACTGCCCCTCTTTTGTGATTTAATTTGAGAATGGCCCCACCTGAGGGAGGAGCTGAGGTGTAGCCAGGCCAGAGGGACCTGGCGAGGTCCCTAAAGGGAGCCTTCGGATTGAAGAGGTGATTAAGACAAGGTGGAAGGAGCTGGGTTAAGACTGGGGAGGGTTTGGAGATTTCCTTTTCATTAGTGAATCGAAGTCCCTCTGTGGCTCGGGTTTACCTTCTGGATTTATTTGGGGCCTTCCGTTGTATGGTGTTAATTTTGGCTTTGGAAGTCTGAAGCTGGTTAAAAGCAACTTTTATTAGAATGCTGGCTATCAGAAAGAAGTCTCTGGGATGGAGACAGAGAAACCATTTATTTCTTACCTAACTCATTAATATGTTGAGGAATCTGTCCTTGATTTTTAATACCCCTTCCCAGTCACTGGTTACTTTATTTTTAAGGAGTCACAGAAGTGTATTCAAATCCTGGGTAGTTACAGTGCTGTGGGGTGGAGTGCTAAACGAACAGCAGGCGCTCGATACGTGATCGAAAGAATGCCCAAATGAATGAATAAGGTACATATAAGCTTGAAAATGATGAAATAAAACCACGTGGGCTTTATTTATTAATTTTTAAATGTATTCAGAGATTACCATGTGCCAGGCCCTGTGTGAGATGCTGGGAATATGATGTGTCCCTGCAATCAAGGAACTTACAGTCTGGGTGAACAAATGAATTTGGTTTTCTATGAAGATCTTGAATTTGTCTCCAAATTATAGTGGGAATTTGGCACTGAGCCAGGATTTAAAGAGGAGGGGCTGCCCTGGCTGGCATGGCTCAGAGGATTGATTCAGCCTGCAAATCAAAAGGTCGCCAGTTTGATTCCTGGTTATGGTACTTGCCTGGGTTGCGGGCCAGGTCCCTGGTTGGAGGCATGTGAGAGGTGACCAGTCAGTTGATGTTTCTTTCACACATCAATGTTTCTCTTCATCTCTTTCTCTGTCCCTTCCCCTCTCTCTAAAAATGAATAAATAATATCTTTAAAAAATAATAAAGAAGAGGGGCTGGGTTGAGGAATGATTTGGGGATTTATTTTTAGAAAGGACATCAGAGGTCAGTAATTCTTCACCTTCATTTTACAGATGAAAAAGCCAAAGCCCAAGATGGCAGATTGAATTATCCAGTTCACAGAAAGAACTGGAACTGAAACCCTACATTTTTGGGTTCCTGGTCCTGTGCAGTTGTCCAAGAACTTTGCACATAAATGGCCCGATTTTATGTATGTATGTATGTATGTATGTATGTATGTATGTATGTATGTATCTATCTATCTATCTATCTATCTATCTATCTATCTATCTCTGCTTCCTGCTCACCTCACATTGGAAATGGCTTGTGTGAGTTCCAGAGTGAAAGATGAGAGTGACAGGCTATGGAATGGGGGTGAGTGTGCCTGCTCTGCTCCTGGGCCACAGCCTCAACTCCCCCTCCCCCCTACAGACAGTTGTGCTTTTCAGGAAGGAATGGGAAGCGAAGGGAGGTCGCTGGGCCAGCCAGACCCCAGAGGCTGGGGGGAGGGATGTGGGGCTGCTCCTGCTGGCTGTGTGAGCTGGGGACAGTGCTGTTGGCTTGTTCCTGTGGCTTCCAGCAGACTCGAGAAGAGCTGCTACCAAAGTGGAGGAGTTTTGAAAACAGCTCAGAAGGTGGGGGAGAGGAAACATTTAAAGAAGAGATAAACAGAAGAGGCGACAGACTTCTCACTCTACCAAAAGGAGCTTTGGTTTACCTGTGAAACTTCGCTCCTCCTCTTCCCCTAGCCTAAAATTTATAAGCCAGTCCACAGCTCCCAGAGATGACCCATTATTTTAAGGTCTTAGCTCTCAGGACCATATTGGTGTTGCTGTGCCTTAGCACTCAGGGTTGATGAGATCCTGACTTAAATTGCACTTGAACAGTTAAGAGAAAGCCAGGGGATGGATTCCAATGTCTGATATTAGTCATATCATTACATGTATTAACAGCTAACATTTATTGAGTGCCTACCATGGCCAGACATGACCTTAACCCACACTCTTTGAATCTTTATCCTCATAAAAGCCCTTTGAAATAGCTTCTGTCTATGGGATCCATTTTATAGATGGTAGATGGGGAAAACCAAGGTAGAGAGAGTTCCAAAATCACACAGATAGTAAAAAACAGAACTTAGGACCTAGCTCTGGCTTTGAAGAAAAAACAACAACAACAACACGTGTGGCAAGGAAAGAAGAAAAGGGAAGAAGTTGAGTCTGCTCTTAAGGGTATGGACCTAAGTGTGTCTGCCCTTGAGGAAGCCCCCAGAGAGCAGACAGGGTGAGCTCCTGTGTTCTGTGGAAGACTCTAGGACGACACATTTCTATCTTCCTTCTGTGTAGCCAGCAGTCCAAGAGGACATCACAAGACCAGGGCATGCATGGGCTGCTGGGCCTCTCCTAGCAATCATCTCCCCTTTCTCACTCTCCTAGGAAGAGTGATAGAATTGTTTTCCCATTAACTATTTTGAAAGCTCTTACTTTTGGTACAGTAGGGACTCTCCTATCTTCGGAGATAATAGTTGTGAACATAGATTCCGTGGATTTGAATTCTTTTTCAGCAGCTTGTAAGTTATGCGGCTTTGGACAAGCTACTTACCTTGTCTGGGCCCCAGATTTCTCATCTGTAAAGCATTGATCATACTAGCACCTGTCTCACAGGATTGTGAAGATCAGGTGAGATAGTGCAATGAACTTAGTACCTGGAATGTTGTAAATGCTCAATAAAGGGTAATTATTATTGTTCTTTAATGGTTTAAAGAGACAATTTAGGTAGATGGGGATGGAAGTTTCTGGTTTCTGAGAAGGCTGCCAGCATCCACTATGCTCAACTGAGAATCAAAATTCTCATAGAAATGGGAGGACTTGGGGGAAAGTCATGTTTCCATCTAAGTGTTTCCAATGGATTAATAAGCTGAAGAGATGGTTATTTGCAAGTTGCTACAGACCACAGGAACTACTAAAGAGAAAGCTTTCTTTTCCAAATCCGGATGCCTGTAACCCACAGTAAAAGATATTTTGGGCATCCCATGTTTATTTCTACCCATGTCCTTTTTAGGCAGGAGGCTTTCAGAACCAAGAACGGTGCTAAGTATAAGTGAAAGGAAAAAAAGTTATTTTTCATTCCCAGGCAATATGCACAGAGAGTTTGTCAACATGATCATAGTCTTTAGAGAAGCTAAACTTGTACTGGAAAACGGACAAAATGGGAGGGGTAAATTTTCCACCATGCTTAATATCATTGCCCTGTCCATTTCATTTGGAATACAAACCAGCTCAAAACTCCCTACAGAATATCATGCATTTATAGAGCCTGCGGAACACTGTCCAATTGTGAAAGTGGAAGGATCAGAAGTAGTTATTTGGTGCATGGCAAGTCCCTAACAGACAGCATCTGCATTTAGCCGTATCTGTATTTCCCAGCAGGCTTTGCCCTAGGTGGGTGCTTAATAAATATTTGTTGAATAAATGAATTGTTGTCTTTTAACTTTCTTTACTGTGTGCAGTTCAATTGTTGGTTTAAAAGAATTTTCCTCATCACGGTTTCCAAAAGCCTAATTGCTAATATTTGTGTTTATATACCATATGTATGTGAAATAACATTAATTACAAAATGTTGTTTTATGTTGTAGCTAGGGAAAAAATGGTGGCCTCTCTTTTATGATTCCTATAAACCAGTAAGAGCTTAGCACAGGCAAAGGTTTAGAACATTATTTTACTGTTTAAAAACCTCAGATTCTTGCACTGGCTGTGTGGTTCGGTTGGTTGGATCATCTTCCCATTCACCAAAATATCTCGGGTTTGACCCCTGGTCAGGGCACATATTTAAGTAGCAGGGGTGGGAGGTGGGGGTTTGATCCAGGGTCGGGGTGCTTGTAGGAGGCAACTGATGGATGTTTCTCTCTAATTTCAGTGTTTCTCTCTCTTTCTTCCTCTTTCTCTAGAGTCAATATGAATGTATCCTCTGGTTAGGATTAAAAAACAAAACAAAACAAAACCTCTGATTCCTGTGACAAACATTACAACAAACATGCAAACAAAAACACCAATTTTCACAATTTCCAAGAAAGTCTGATCAGTCTTTATCTGCATTTTTAAGAGAGGCTAAATAACTTCCCTGAGATCATGGAGCTAGTAAGCTTTAGGGCTGGGATTTGAACCCAGGCAGTTGGACTCAAGAACTGGAGGCCTTGCTTAATCACACCAACAAATCTCAGGTATGTGTCATGGGCAGCTCTGGTTGGAGAGAGACTTCACCTCTGCCTGAACTCCTGGGAGAAAGGGGTCTATTTAGAGGGTTCCCATTCCATTTCTCAGACAGACTTAATTGTTAGAAAGTCCTTCATGATATTGAACTGAAATCTGCCTCTCCAAGGCTTCCATTGATCTTCATAGCACAGATTTAATCTCTCTTCCATACAAAGGCCCCTCGGGTAAGTATGTGCCGCCCTCCCCCAATGCCTTCTCCTCCTGCAGACTGTTTGTGGGAACCCTGGAAATAGGCCCTCCAAAGATTCCAGGCCCCCAAAGCAGCCACAGCTGAGGGGGGCGTTTGGAGGAGGCTTATGCAGGAGGCGGAATGTTAAATCAGGTACTGTAAATAGCTCCAAGGCAATGTTTAGTTTAGAACGGTGGGCCAGGAATTCCCTAGGAAGCAGCTAAGGATGGCTCACCATCCCTGAATTACACCCTTCCCTGGAACACAGACATTGCCATAAGATGTAATTGGTCCTGAAAGTGGTGAGCACAGTGGAATAGCAATGCCTCGAGCCCTCTGATTTGTAACTTAGTTTTTATTCCAACCTATATGAGGTTCAGTGGGAAAGGGAACCAGATTCAAAAACTGAGTGAGAATGAGACCAAAAAAGAAATCATAATGGGAGGAGTCTCTGTGAGGATGCAAAGTAGGTTCTGCAGCAAGAGTGATATTCAGTGCTTGACGGGTCTGAAAAGGCAGCAAACCCTTGCTAAGTACAAGATGCTAAATGAATACCCTGGGGAGAGGCAGAAATGCTGATTTAAAAAATGTCTGTCCTCTCCATTCATTACATTGTAGAAATAAAAATGCATGAGTATGTTTTGGGGTAGATATAGCAGTAGAGCAACTGGGGCCAGCTCCCCTGGGGAAGAACAGTCAATGTAAATGAAGGAGAAGCACCTTTGGCAGCCATTTTTTAGGGGCTCTCCCATGCCCGCCTTTGGCTAGACTATGACACCTGATGAATGGATAGCTTGTCCTGGTGTAACCACGTGGCTGAATATCTCAAAATGATCAGCAAAGATGAGAGATAGCCCCAGAGTGTGGCGGAACCCAAATCCTGATCAGACCAGAGATCTTTAGAGAGGTAGCAAAGATGACCAACAAGAATGCCTGTGTTATTCATCCATCCAAACCCATGGGTGCGGGGCCCTGTGCTCGGCCCTACACATACAGTGGTAAGCGTGACCAGCACAGTCCCAGCATCATGCCATGTAAGCTGACTGGGCCCCCACTATGTACCAGGCTCTGTGCTAGCCTGAATTGGTATGCAGGCTCTGAATATCCTACCCTATTTTTAGGGTTTTTAGGGAGATGTGGAGGGTAGAAATCTGTGCTATTGGAATAGTGATGGCTCTAGCTCAGGAATGCTGGACGTTGGGACTGCCCACCCTAACTGTCTTCTTAGAGATGTGAGGTCAGCAGCCCGAGAGGGCTCCTTGGAGGAGTGCTCACAGGACTCTAGATCGCCACCCCTGTCAGCTTTTCTGTCAGTCTTACTCTTGGAGACAAATTCCCCTTTGTCTAAATTTGGATATTGTTC
Organism: Carollia perspicillata; assembly: GCA_004027735.1. Classification (NCBI taxonomy): domain Eukaryota; kingdom Metazoa; phylum Chordata; class Mammalia; order Chiroptera; family Phyllostomidae; genus Carollia; species Carollia perspicillata. Next base: position 13,681 of record PVKM010033216.1, read on the forward strand.
TTCTTAATGGAGTGGGGTAAAAGTCTAGCTATGCCAGCTTTCCTTGGACTCTCAAGCCAAGCCTTTGAGCAGATAGGCATTCCTCATCCTCAGCCTCTCCGCATCTCCCAGGGATTAATATAACATGACACCGGGCCCATCGAGATAAGCATCCTTATGGCCACAATGGCTTCCCTTTCTTCCCTCAGCCCTTCTTTATTGCTCTGTGCACCACGCTCACTTCCAGCAGGGAGAGTTTATAAGTGTGGGGCTAAGGCGAGCCCGTTCTGCAGGCAGCTCCCGCAAGGCTTGTGCGAGGGCTCCAGGGACAGAGATGCATTTCCCTTTAATAAGCTTCTCACACTACATTAAAGATAAAAGGAGAAGGGAAATATTTATATTCTGACAAAGCAGCTCTTCCCTTCAGGCTCTTGTTTTATTTATTAACTTGCTCTGTCCCTCTCTCTGTCTTTCTCTCTGTTTCAGGGGCTAGGCATTTCCCCTCCTTCTCCCCTTTAGTCATTAATTTTGTGGGTGAGTGACAGTGACAGGGGGACTTTAGAATCCTTGTCAAAGAGATGAGAATTTTATGTGGGCGCCATTCCCAGGTGACACCAACAGCTGTTCTTCTGCCCTCTCGGGAGCTGCTCCACATTACCACCCTTATTATATAGTGCTTGGACGGCAGAATGCATTGCACTGGTTAAGTCAAGTCATTTTAGATGAAGCCGTGTCAGTCCAGCAACCTGTTTAGAGATACGGTGACCTGGATGCATGACTGCATCCACCTGGGACCGTTTCAACCTTTTGTTTATCACACATTTTCTTCTCTCACAGAGGTGATCTCTTAAGAATGCTGATTTGCTCCAGTTAATCTGCCCAAAGCCAACAAAACACAGATATGCTGTTTTTTTAATAAAAACATTTTTGTTGTGTTTATTGGAGGTAACATTGGCTAATAAAATTATATAGGTTTTAGATGTATGATTTCATAATACATCATCTGTATATTGTATTGTGTGTTCACCACCCCAAGTCAAGTCCCTGTCCATCACCATTTATCCCCTCTGTACCTTCTTCTACCTCCCCTCTTCCCCCTTTTCCTCTGGTGATCACCGTTCCTATTGTCTGTGTCTATGAGTGTTCTTTTTTTCTTAATCCCTTCACCCTTTTTCACCCAGCCCCAAAACCTCTCTTCCCTCTGACAGCTGACAGTCTGTTCTCTATCTGTGAATCTGTTTCTATTTCATTTGTTTATTTTTCTCATTGGATTCCACATCTGAGTGAAATCATAAGGTACATGTCTTTCTCAACTGGCTTATTTCCCTTAGCGTAATGCTCTCCAGGTCCATCCATGCTGTCACCAAGGGTAAGTTTCTTTCTTTTTTTATGGCAAGTAGTATTCCATTGTATAAATGTACCACACCTTTTTTATCCACTCATCTACTGATTGACACTTGGGCAGCTTCCAAATCTTGGTGATTGTAAATAACACAGCAATAAACATATGAGTACATATATTCTTCTGAATTAGTGTTTTGGGTTCCTTCAGGTATATTCCCAGAAATGGAATTGCTGGGCCATAAAACAATTCCATTTTTATTTTTTTTAGGTGTCTCCATAGTTCTTCCACAGTGGCTGCACCAGCCTGCATTCCCACAAACAATATACAAGGGTTCTCTTTTCTTCACATTCTCACCAACACTTGTTGTTTGTTGATTTATTAATGATGGCCATTCTGACAGGTATAAAGTGATATATCATTGTGGTTTTAATTTGCCTTTTTCTGATAGTTAGTGATGTTTGGTATCTTTTCATATGTCTATTGGCCATTTGTATCTCCTCTTTGGAAAATTGTCTATTCAGGTCCTTTGCCTGTTTTTTAATTGGGGTATTTTTTTGTGTGTGTGTGTGTTGAATTTTTTGTAAGTTCTTTATAAATTTTGGGTATTAACCCTTTATCAGATGTATCACTGACAAATGTGTTCTCCCATTTAGTAGGTTGTCTTTTCATTTTGTTGGTGGTTTCTGTTGCTGTGCAAAACATTTTTAGTTTGATGTAGTCTCATTTGTTTATTTTTTCTTTTGTTTCCCTTGCCTGAAGAGATATATCAGAAAAATATTTTTATGAGAAATGTCTGAGCTCTGGCTGGTGTGGCTCAGTGGATTGAGCACTGACCTGTGAACCAAAGGGTTGCTGGTTCGATTCCCAGTCAGGGCACATGCCTGGGTTGCAGGCCAGGTCCCCAGTAGGGGTGTGTGAGAGGCAACCACACAGTGATGTTTCTCTCCCTCTCTTTCTCCCTCCCTTCCCCTTTCTCTAAAAATAAATAAATAAAATCTTAAAAAAAAGAAATGTCTGAGATTTCACTGCTCGTTTTTTTTTTTTTTATGGTTGTGACTCTAACATTTAAGTC
>PVKM010033217.1:0-16076 GCA_004027735.1 Carollia perspicillata
CACACACACACACACACACACACACACACACACACACACACCCCTGTGGGGTGACTAGCACAAGTGAGGGGCAGCAGCCAGAGCCCAAAGGGTAAATGAAATGTGAGGGTCGGGGGATAGCTAACTGTGCCCTCAGTTTGTGTCAGGTGATTCACATACATTGTCTCATTGATCCTCACATAAGCGTATGAAATAGGACTAATCAATCCCAATTTATAGGTAAGGAAACAGGCCCCTGAGTGTGGTGATGTCACCAGACTCACACCAGCATCAAAGCGTCACAACCAGTTTTCACAAATCTGGTTCCTGAGAACATGCTCTTTCTACCACATAACTCAGAGCAAGAACAGCCTTGCTCAGGCCGTATGACACAGTCTTGCTCTTTACCGAACTGGTGAGGAGTCTCTCCAATGGCCAGCTACGTGACTTTCCAGTTCAACCCCATAGGGATCTTCTTTCTACTCATTTTTCAGGAAGAAAATGGCTGTTCTTGTCTGGATGTCTCCTCTCAGTTCAGGGTTGGCCAAAAACCAAACACCCCTGTCCTCCTGTGTTTGGACAAATAGCAGTGTGTCTACAGCCCAAGGTCCTGCTGCTGATGGGTTTTCCAGTAGACTCCAGCACTGACAGCCATTATGATTTGGTCTTTGCGTTAACACTAGAGTGTATAAATAGCATAGCCATGTTTGTGTCAAAGTTTCTGGTGATTACACTGTCGTTTTGTTTAGATGGAAAAGAAATGGTTGTTGCAAACATCTCTGTGGATAATGCACCAATGAAGAACTGCAGTTAGCCAAATAGACGACCAGCAGAATTGTGCAATGTCAAACATTAAAACCAGGAAAGCAGATCTCTTGTTCAAAACTTAAGTGAAAATAAAACGAGTCACATCCCAAAATAACCAGAGTAATCATAGCCTGTGTGCTAACTTCCACATGTATTAAATCACTCAGTTCTCACCACAGCTCTGGAAGGCAGAGAGTGAGGTCCAGAGCTATATCACATAGCTGGTAAGGGCCAGAGCCAGGACTCACACATGCTCTTCACAGTAGGGAGTCTATGCTTTTTCATAGTAGGTTGGATGGCCTTGCGGTCAGGAACAAGACTCAGAATCCTTCATCTATTCCAGTAAAAACTTCCTTTGTCATATGAGAAATAAGGAAAAGCGGGTCCCATGAGGCCTCCTGTATAAAAAATGGAGGGAGAAAATGGGCTACCAGAGTTGGGACTAGAAAGAAAAGAGGGCCTGTGTATGTTTCTGCTGATAAGGCTAAAGCACCTCTTTGGATGTTGTTGGTGCCATTTTAACTGTACCCTTGAGCATTAGATGTCATGACGTTGGAAGTTTTCAGTCAACTGAAGGACACAAAGTGGAAAGTCTATGTCTTATTGACCTTAAACTAGCAATTCCCCAAACTGAGACTGGTCCATGAAGAGACTTTCAGTAGTTTATGGCAAATTGGATTTTTAGGACAATATTTTATAAAGTTCCATGGGAAGATGAATCTGTTCATTTAAATGATTGTCCTTGATATCCTTCATGGTCAGGTTGGGTCTCACACCTGCCATCCTGAATTAAACCTCCCCCACCCCCTGCTCTGCCAGGGACCTGCTCCTGTGTGGCCTTCGTGAGTCATTTAACCTTTCCACACCGAGCTTCCTGCCTTGGAAAAGGTGATAAGAGTACTTACAGCCTTAGGACAGTTCTGAGAATTACCCGAGTAACTGTAAGCATGCAGAACAGCACACATTATATGTGTTTATTATTCCTACTTTTTAAACATTAAAATGCTCTATCTTTGAGAAAGTGAGACTGATAGTAGATGGGAGGTTTTCTGTTTGGTTTGCTTTTGGTTTGATTTGGTTGCTTAGTTGCTTTTTAACGTCTTTACTTGGCCATGGGGGAAAAAAGAAAAGAGCTGGCAAAAGAAAAAAGAGCTGGCAAATAGAGTTTACCCTCTATTTTTTTTTTATTGTACTCATGTCTGATATCTGAAAGTCTAAGAACTACTGATTTAGAATCAACTGATAAACCCAAATTGTAGAATTTTTCTCTTAAACTTATTAATTCTATCTCAAATACTCCAGCTTCCTGAAATTTCTTTTTTCAAGTATATTTTATTGATTATGCTATTATAGTTGTCTCATATTTTTCTCCCTTTTATCCCCCTCTACCCTGCATTCCCCTCCCCTTAGTTCATGTCTATGGGTCATATATATAATATGTTCTTTGGCTTCTCCATTTCCTACACTATTCTTAACCTCCCCCTGTCTATTTTGTACCTACCATTTATGCTTCTTAGTCGCTGTACCTTTTCCCCATTCTCCCCCTCCCCTGCTGATAGCCCTCCATGTGATCTCCATTTCTGTGATTCTGTTCCTGTTCTAATTGTCTGCTTAGTTTTTGTTTTTGTTTTAGGTTCAGTTGTTGATAGTTGTGAGTTTGTTGACATTTTACTGTTCATATTTTTGATCTTCTTCTTTTTCTTAGATGAGTCCCTTTAATGTTTCATATAATAAGGGCTTGGTGATGATGACTTCCTTTAACTTGACCTTACCTGGGAAGAACTTTATCTGCCCTTCCATTCTAAATGATAGCTTTGCTGAATAGAGTTATCTTGGATATTGGTCCTTGCCTTTCATGACTTCAAATACTTCTTTCCAGCCCTTCTTGCCTACAAGGTTTCTTTTGAGAAATCAGCTAATAGCTTATGGGAACTCTTTTGTAGGTAACTATGTCCTTTTCTCTTGCTGCTTTTAAGATTCTCTCCTTATCTTTAATCTTGGGTAATTTAATCATGATGTGCCTTGGTGTGTTCCTCCTTGGGTCCAACTTCTTTGGGACTCACTGAGCTTCCTAGAATTCTTGGAAGTCTATTTCCTTCACCAGATTGGGGAAGTTTTCCTTTATTATTTGTTCAAGTAAGTTTTCAATTTCTTGCTCTTCTTCTCCTTCTGGCACCCCTATGATTTAGATGTTGGAACATTTAAAGTTGTCCCAGATGTCCCTAAGCCTCTCCTCACATTTTGAATTCTTGTTTCTTCCTTCTGTTCCAAATCATTGATTTGAGTCCTGGATTCCTTCCCTTCACTGTTGGTTCCCTGTATATTTTTCTTTATTTCACTTTGTATATCTTTCACTTCTTCCTTTATTTTTCACCTGTACTCAGTCATTTCTGTGAGCATGCTAAGTACCAGTGTTTTGAACTCTGTATCTGATAGGTTGGCTACCTCCTTGTCACTTAGTTTTTTTTCTGGAGTTTTGATCTTCTTTGATATTCTTTCATTTGTGTTATATTTTTTTAATCTCAGTACCCCAGTCTGGATGAATGTTTTTTCTTAAACTCGTTGGTTGTCAGACTCCCATACAGTTTGATTTTTTGTCAGTTCTGGATTATTTTTTGTTTTTAAATTGTTTGTTGTCCTTCTTTTGGTTGTGCAAGGATGCAAAGCATATCTACCTACACTTTGATCTTAGCCAGAAGTCCCAGCTTTCTGAAATCTCTTTTGAGAGCTTAGAAGAGTACCTGGTATACAATATGGGATAAGTAAAAGTTAGCTTTTATACCTTTTTTCACACTTTTTCCAATTATCTTTTTTCTTTTTTCTTTGTTTTATTTCTATTAAAACACAGTATCTAGTTACAGTTTTATTTTCACAATATGATGTTTTCAATTTTTTTCTCCTAAACTCTTCCTTTCTCTTTTTGTAATTGTTCAAGTACAGTTGTCTCCATTTTCCCCCCACCACTCTCCCCGCCTCACCTACCCTCACCTCCCATCCTCAATCCTACCCCCATTTGGCTTTGTTCACGGGTCTTTTATACATGTTTCTTGACTACCCCTCCCCTTCTTTCTGCTATTATACCCTTCCTCCCTCCCCTCTTGTTACTGCCCATTTGTTCTTTATTTCAATGTCTGGTTATATTTTGCTTGCTCTTTTGTTTTATTGATTAGGTTCCTCTTACAGGTGAGATGATATGGTATTTGTCTTTTACCACCTGGCTTATTTCTCTTAGCATAATGCTCTCCAGTTCCATCCATGCTGTCACATAGGGTAGTAGCTCCCTCTTTCTTTCTGTTGCATAGAATTCCATTGTGTAAGTGTACCACAGTTTTTTGATCCACTCATTTACTGATGGGCACTTAGGCTGCTTCCATCAATTGGCTATTATAAATTGTGTTGCTATGAACATTGGGGTGCATAGGTTCTTATGGATTGGTGTTTTGGGGTTCTTAAGCTATATCCCAGCAGTGGAATTGCTGGGTCAAAAGGGAGTTCCATTTTTAGTTTTCTGAGGAAATTCCATACTGTTTTCCACAGTGGCTGCACCAGTCTGCGCTCCCACCAACAATGTACTAAGCCAATTATCTTATTAAGATGAGTCTAGAAGTAGAATTACTAGGTCAAAGGATATTGATGTAAGAATTGTAATACCTGTTACCTAACTGTCCTCCTGAAAGCCTCGACATGAGACTGGCAACTTCCTCATACCCCTACCATTTTCTCTCATATCCAGGTAGTAAAAGTGGATCAATGTGGAGATGAAGACGCTGCTGCTCACAATAGGGAGGTAGAGCTAGGAGGTGAGATGAGGTGGCTTAGAGCTCCTGATCCCCATGGGCACCCCTGCAGATCTTATTCAAGGCAGAAGATGTCACAAGCTGCCAGCCACAACTGGGCCCCCTCAAGCAACCACTTAGTTTGCACTCAGAGTGCCCTGCTGGGCTGGGACTAGATGGTTGAGTCCAGATCTCTTGCGTATCACTTGGCCAGAAAATGAGAAGAAGAAAACCTGCCTGTAGAATTCCTCCCTTACATTTCAAGGATAAGTAGCCCAGCAAGAAAAATGGTTGTTTCATCCTGTCATGTTGCTAATTAAAAGATCTGTATAGTTCAAGCCTTCAGTAATGGAGACAGTGTCATGATTCACTAACATGTAGTACTTATGCTCACTTCCTTCCCTCTCAGCTCTCCATACACAAGATGGACAACACCACTGACAAGCGCTTCCTCATGGTGATGAAAGGGGCTCCTGAGAGGATCTTAGAGAAGTGCAGCACCATCATGGTCAATGGCCAGGAGCAACCTCTGGACAGGAGCAGAGCCAAGGCCTTCCATGCTGCGTACATGGAGCTGGGAGGTCTAGGGGAGCGTGTGCTGGGTGAGCTCTTGGTGGGAGAGGCCTTATACGTCACCTGTTCAGTGCAAGGCTCTGTATCACATCATGGCACAAGCTGAGACAGGCTGGCCATCCAGCAGAGTAGCTAGGGCATCCACAGGACTCACGGGAAGAAGAATGGTAGACAGATAAGAGAATACCACATGACAGCAGCAAAGAGGGTGGGGTTGTTGCCAGGCCAGAAAAATCTGGGACGATTCTATGGAAAGAGTTACATTTAAACTGGGCCCTAAATGATAATATTTGAAGGAAAGTGAGGGATAGGATTCACAGTGGAGGGAATAACATAGGCCAAGGCCCAGAGGCAGAAGGAGTGGGGGTGTAAGCATTGTCAGGGAGCTGGTCAGTGTGGAGTGTTGCAGGACAGGGGAGATGATGCCATCCTGGGAGGTGGGGCTGGAAAGATAGTCTGGAGGTCAAACTATGGAGAACCTATTTGGGTGAGGAACTGGGTTTCATTCTATAGTCAGGGCGGGGCCACTGGAGACTTTGCAGCTAATAAACTGATCAGAGTCAGTATTTTCCAAAGGATCATACTTGACAGCATCAGGGAGTAGAGTAGCCTGGGTCACCTCATTCAGGTGACAGAAAACAAGAATTTGATCTAAGGCAGTGGGAACATGAAAGGCACAGGTCAGATACCAGAGATTTCTTAGAGGCAAAAGTAGTAAGACTTATCACCTAATTACAGGAGAAAAGTAAGGTTTAAAAAATATTAAATATTTTTAAATTAGTGATTAGGGGACAATACAACTAGTAACAGAGACAGGGGTCATTAGAGGTAGAAGAAACTGTAGAAATACAACCACTGTGGCAGGAGCCAAATTGTGGTCACTTCAGTAATATCACAGAGCATGCCCTGTTGTGACAATTATGGGTCAACAGAGTGGCATCTCTGGACTATAGGATGGCAAATTCAAGGTAACAAGTTCATAGTCAATGATAAAGCTCATTAGACATCATGAACGTTCTTGCCAGTAGAGATGGAATCCAAGGAATGTGTGTTTCTAAAAGATATTTGAGTTTGTAAAACAAGTAAAATATATAAATGAGATGATAATGCTTTAAGCATGCCTCAAATAGCCCACAGTACCAGGTAGTCTTTTCAGGGCAAGATTAATACTCATCTAACTAGAGTCAGTCTAAGGACCTCATGTTTGACCTCTTAGACCCTGTGCTCTACTGAAACATGTAATGTAGTGGGCCACAATTAGAATAAATTTGGTGTGAAAGCTGATGAGAAAGTCACACAAGCTTGGAAATCCCAGCAGACACAGGAATCTGCCTAAATGACCTTCCCACCCCACCCCTAGTCCTTCCTAGTGCCTCTCTCAAGAGTCAGCTCACAGACCACCTCCTTGGTGAAGTTTTTCCTGATTCCCTGGGTGGCTGGTGTGTAGCTGTCCTCAGTAACGCTCACCATGCTCTATTATGCTTTTCCCTTTATGTCTTTGTCCCCACACTCAACTGGGTCATCTTCAGAAGTAAAGGCTATCCCTTCACAGTCTTTATAACCTTAAAACATAACACAAAACTTAAATGGAATGTGAATTATTTTCAGATGAACCATTTCTTTGCTAAAAACGACATGCATTATGGAACTGAAAGATGAGCTCTTGTAGACTCTATTGGTAAAAGAGTAAAGGACTGAGTATGTGTGAAAATGTTCCTCCTTTTCTCATGTCATTTCATAGCCTAGTTTCACTGACTCCCAAATTCATGCCCATTCCAGGTTTCTGTCATCTCTACCTGCCAGCAGACAAGTTTCCAGAAACCTATTCCTTTGATGTCGACACCACGAATTTCCCCATGTCCAATTTCTGTTTTGTGGGGCTCTTGTCCATGATTGATCCCCCTCGGTCCACTGTCCCAGATGCAGTCACCAAATGCCGGAGTGCAGGGATCAAGGTGGGAGTTACCTTCCTGACTTAAGAAGTCCTCCATGGATGTTGCATTCCTTCCTAAGAACATTTGTCAGAAGAGATACTCAGTATTTAGGTCTTTCCAAGGAAATACCATAATTCCCTTTTTAAGAATCTCTACTTTCGTCATACTAAGATTTCAGTAACTGCAATAAAAGCAAAATAATTGTGTCTATGTGGAATCAACCACAATCATAACTATAGTGAGAAGCAAGCTGACTCCCTGTGCCATGAGGTAGCCATATTTTGCCCTAGCATATATAGACAATAAAAGATTTTATTACTATATCTTGAAGTTCAGCCTTCATAATCCATCTGCCTTCATGATTTCAAAATCAAAATCATCGTTCCATTACTATGTTAATATCGAGAGTGTGGAAGCCATGTGAGCCTGTTACAGCCCTTTCACAAACACAGCAACATCATAGGGAAAGGGCTTCTGTTAATCAAAGGAGGAAATGCAAGACACTTAGGAGCAAGGACAGGTCCAGTGGGATCAGTGTGTCCTTAAAAGACAGTCGTGTCTTTGATCTAACGATCCAGAATTCCCTGTAAGGGCTGACCAGTCATCACTAACCAAGTAATGACAGAGTAGGTGATACTGAACTGTCCCTACTCTGGCCATCCAGTCCCTCATCATCCTCATGCCTTCTCCATGTTTGTTTTCTAGGTTATTATGGTTACAGGTGATCATCCGATTACAGCTAAAGCTATTGCCAAGAGTGTAGGTATCATTTCAGCCAACAGTGAGACTGTGGAAGACATTGCAAAACGCCTCCACATTCCTGTAGAGCGAGTTAACAAACAGTAAGTAACCACAGAACCAATGTGACAGAAACTCAAGTTCAGTGGGACCCTGTTGGCTTAAAAGAGCTGTACAGTTAGGTGTAAATCCCATTTTGGCCAAAAAAAAAAGGGTGATGCTAGACTGGTTTCCTCAATAACTCATATCCATTCATTCACTCATAATTTTATTTAACACCTGATATATGCCAGGCACTGTATTCATAATTTAAAAATTATCCTTTGTGTATTCCTTCTATGAAATTGCAAAAACCAATAAAGTAGATCTGAAAACTTAAGTGCCTAATTTACAGTGAGAAAAACTGAAACAAAGAGTTGATATGAGATGACTTGCCAATGATTTAGTTTTATGATTGGGAGTATTAAAAACCTTTTGGGTTGTGTACACTTCTTTTTTTGACAGGGTGAGGGGGAAGTAGATGTAATAATGGGGGCTTCCTAAGGAAAGATTTGGTTTTTCCTTGTATTAATTCTTTCCATAACCAATTGTTGAGTGCCAGCTATGTACCAGGCACCTTGCTAGCCACTGGAACTAGAGTAACAGACTGGACACTGTCCCCACCCTGGGGGAGCTTTCTTTCTTGCTATCTAACGAGAGTGGCAGAAAGTCAAAACTGATTATGTTATGATGCGTACAATGAAGGAGACACAGGGGACAGAGGAGCTGGCAGTATGGTGAGATTTAGCTGGTAATTTAAATGATTAATGACTCCAGGTCTCATTGTGAAAATAAATGTCATTGGCTTTACTATACTTTCATGCATGTGAGGGAAACAGGGAAAGACCAGTGAACCTCTTGTAGTTTATCCAAGCATTCACGTCTTTTAGGAATACAGAGTTGTCAGGTAATAAATTATCACCAGGCCAGAGAATTACTAATTAAAGCAACCAAACAGAGTTACTACAGCCTCTGGGCACAACAACCATATGTGAAATCTAAATGTCTTCTCCTTTGTAGAAATAACATTAATCCATGAAACACAGGTTTAAAGCTTTTGTTTATCTGTTTTATTTTTTAAAATAATAGAATTAAACATTTTCATACAAGTCACACACTAAATGGGAAAGTGGGGTGGATACTTCTGTGAATGTTTTCAGTTATCCACTCTATCAACTCTAGCTTCGTGCTCATATAATAAGTGGATTTTTGCAGCTGTTGGGGGAAAGGAATCACCCTTTCCTTCTTATCTTACTTTCATATTTTCTTACCAGAACTTAGAAGACTTGTGCTTTGAGTCAAGTGCTAGAATTCCAATATTTAGCACCATTGGAAAAAACAGACCTAAAAAAGCTCAAAACTTTAAAGATGTAAAGAAAAAGACACCGCGCTTTGCACAGAGTGTTTCAGCTGAGATTTTAAGACTGAAATGTGGAGTGTTGGTGAAGGGAAGGTGGGGCAGCAAGGCCATCGAGGGCATTGGAGCAGTGCGGGGCGTGTGGGCTCGGAACTGAGTGGAAGGCCAGAGAAGGGAGCCACTGGGCACATGAGGCTGAACAGCGGGGCCTGCATCCGGCCTCGCCAGCTACACCTGGGGTCTGCTCTAAGCACAGTGGAAAGCCTTTAAAGAATTTTATTACAGGATTAACACAATCAGATGTGAATGAGCAATAGTTTCTAGAACCTTATTTTTAGAGTCATCAGAAAACAGTTTTCCTCAAATAAAACCTCAAAAAACATATTTTCCTACATAGCTCTTTGCAGAGTAGATACTCTATAAATATGAAACAATATTTATATTATTGATATTAATATTAAGCATTAACATTAATATTAAGTAGTAACATTAACGTTAATGTTAAATATTAATATATTTATATTAAACGATAACAAGGAATTGTTACTCATGTTTTGGCTGAATTCCTGGACCTAAAATATGTAAACAGGCAGAGTTATTTCTTTTTAATCCTCCATTTACTTGTTAAGTAAACTATACCCCAGGAAGAACCACTTTCACCCAATCCTATCAGGAAAAGACTACTTGGTTATTACTGTTGGGAAAAATGGCTTTCTTTTTTTAGCCTCAGTTTACTGTCTTGAAATGGACACCAAAGTGTCCCCAGTACTCAAAAACCCTCTCATCCTGCTTGAGTATTGAGTGTCAAAGACATTGGGTTCCCAGTGAAGTCAAAGAGGCTTCAGCCCGCATCCTGCCCAGAACAGTGTTCCAGCCAAAGATCCAACCTTTGGCCTCACCCAGTTCCTTCCGGCCCCTCTAGGGATGCCAAAGCCGCAGTGGTAACTGGCATGCAGCTGAAGGACATGAGTGAGGACCAGCTGGATGAGGTCTTGACCAACTACTCAGAGATCGTCTTTGCCCGAACATCCCCCCAGCAGAAGCTGACCATTGTGCAGGGTTGTCAGCGGCAGGTGAGTGGGCGGCAGTGCTCAGAGGACCTCCCCCTCCCTCACTGACCTGCGGGGAAGTGCAGGGCAGTGATTCCCAGGTCATGGCTTTGTGCCTTTTTAACCTCTTGAGACAATTCATTGACCGTCCTCGTCACCTCACATTGCTACCTCTTGGGATGACCCCCTGACCTCCTAGAGACCCTCCAACATGGAGCTGCATGCTCACCAAAGGGCTTTCTGACAGTGAAGCATCTGGTACTATGGTCGGTGTGGGATTAGAAAGACTTAAAATGTAAGACAGAGAACAACAATGTAAAAATGTAAGGTATAAAATACACAGTTATCCCTTGGTATCCTCAGAGAATTAGTCCCAGGACCCTCCACCCCTACTCCGCTGTTACCAAAACCCATGAATGCTCATGTCCCTTATATAGAATGGTGTTATTTGCACATAATCTCTGTTTACTTATAACCTATGTTTATATATATATGTAATGTACATTTTCACATAACCTACATTTGAACAGAGGCTACAGCAGGGTGTACACACACATCACTTCATGGTGGTGGCATCAGCATAGTGCTTGACATGTGGCAGATTTGAGTTTCACTTTTTGGAACTTCCTGGGGTTTTTTTTCCAAAAATTTTTGATCCTCCATTGAATCAGATGGGAAACCTGTGGATACTGAGGGCCAATGGTATTCCTCTTGCCTGCCACACACATTGGTTTTAATTATTTAAACGGGTATTGTTTGGAGTTCATAGTGTGGCACCTAGGATTTCCCATCTTTATCTTTTCTCTAAAACCCAAACCGAGCCCTTTGTCTCCACTCATGGAGGATGTCCTCCATCCTCCAAACAAAAGAGAAACAGTGTTCTTGTCAGACTTGTGACCCCATTGTCCTGCTCACTCCCATTTTTTTCTGTGTCCCTCTAAATAGGATGCAGTTGTCGCTGTGACTGGGGATGGAGTGAATGACTCCCCAGCTCTAAAGAAGGCAGATATTGGGATTGCCATGGGGATAGCAGGTTCAGATGCTGCCAAAAATTCAGCCGACATGGTCTTGCTGGATGACAACTTCGCATCCATAGTCACTGGGGTGGAGGAAGGTACATATTCTTCCTCCAAGTGATCTTCTTGAAAACTGCAGTTACCTGGGGGAAAAGCCAGCCCTATAAGGAGAAACCTCTTTGCCTAGGTCGCCTGATCTTTGACAACCTCAAGAAGACCATCGCATACACCCTGACCAAGAACATTGCTGAGCTGTGCCCCTTTCTGATCTACACCATCGTTGGAGTGCCCCTGCCCATAGACACCATCACCATCTTATTCATTGACTTGGGCACGGATATTGTAAGTAACACTAGAAGGAACAGGGTCTGATAAAAGCCCCAGATCATATAAACCTCAGAGTCATAGCCTTCAAGGGTAAGGAGAAAGACTAAATCAATGCTTGTCAAACTTTGCAGTGATGGGGCCTGAAACTCTGTATTTCTAATGATCTTTTCCATGATGCCAATGCTACTGGCCCACCAACCACTCTTCAAAGCAAAAGACTAGACTGATCTGTCAAATGTTTGGAAATTAAAACCACCCCTCTTCATTAGAAGAGCTTTTCAAACATGAGTTCTTCTCCCTGCAAAAAAAAATGCCATTGCTCAGGATCAGCTTTCTTTTCTTTTGAGAAGACATAGCTGCCACCCAGATAGTCCCTGTGCTGCTGGGGGCTCAATGGCTAAAGTGATAACCCATGGCATCCCTTTGTTAAGTAAAGGATCTGTGATCTGAAGGCCCCTTGCCTCAACGCAGTAAGAACCCATAGTTATAAAGCCTCACATTGACCTACAATGCTGCCACCTAAACCCTCCTCTCTGCTAGTTCGCGTCTGTGTAAAAAATCTGTGTGATACTGTGCATGTGTCTCTGCTTACACTAGCCAAGGAGGAAAGGCAGCAAGGAGCAGTCTGGATTTGCATTGAGGACACAGCTCTGCAGATTGCCACCTTGCCCCTTCTTAGCTTTACACAGCCTCCACACTGCAAGGAGACTAGAGATAGCTATACTTTGGAGGGGAACTGAGATCCCCAGAGACTACAGTCAGATCATGTCCAGGCTCTTTAGGTTTGCTCATTTTTCTTCAGTGCAGTAGTTCTTCCAGTATGGTCCAGGAACCCCCTGGGAACTTGTTAGAAATGCAGTCTCTAGACCTCACCAGGACCTTGAGGATCAGAAAGTCTATAGTGGGGTGGGGTGCATTGACATGTGCTCTAGTAGGTGCTCCAAGATGGAGGACCTGGGAGAGAATCACTGTGATCCAAGGGCATGCCAATAGGGGAGGTGTTGGTAGGAGACACATACTCCACAGGAGCAAAGTGACTTATAACTTGCATTGTATAGAACTTTCAGCACATGGTGATGATGGAAAGCGGATTGGTTTTAAAAGCTGACTGTTCTCAGATCCTCTACAGACAACACCTCCCCCCCACCCCGTTGCCTTCATCCTGGATAGATGTGGATAGACCTACCACCACCCTCCGCTATCCCTCCCACCCACACCCAGGCCCCAGACTGCACCCCTGCTGTCATCCTGTGGTTGGAGCACAGTATCTAAGGGTTGGGCTTCTCGGACTCTCTCCTCCAGGTTCCCTCCATCGCCTTGGCTTACGAGAAAGCTGAAAGTGACATTATGAACAGGAAGCCTCGCCACAAGAAGAAAGATCGACTGGTGAACAAGCAGCTTGCCCTATACTCTTATCTCCACATCGGTATGATGAGAACATGTCCTGTCGCCCAGGGACCGCCCAGTCACAGTCAGAAGCTGTGTTTGTCTGTATGGGATGCGGTTGGGGTGGGAGGAGGAATCACGAGGAGAAGGAGGCCAGGGCAGTTCGGAAGTCACTGTGGAATGCATGCCTTACTCTTACTCCCTCAGGCCTCATGCAGTCCCTGGGAGCTTTTCTTGTGTACTTCACTGTGTACGCACAGGAGGGCTTCAGACCCAGCATCCTCGTTAACCTCCGGGTGCCATGGGAGCAGGACTATGTGAACGACTTGGAAGATAGCTATGGACAAGAATGGGTAAGGAGGGGGCTCCGCCTTCCCTGTCCTCCTGCTCCTCTCCTCCTGTCACTGCCCTGCCTGAGCAACACAGAACTCAGTTTCCCTGGACAGCCTTAGTGATACAGAGAAGGAGAAAGTTTAAGTTAACAGGACTTCTGAGCCCCTGAGTGACATTGCTGTGGATTTTGTCAGGACTTGCCTCATCTCTAGAATGCAAAGCATAAAGGCCATGTTTTTACAGAAGAGTAGCCAGTCCAACGATGGGTCAAGTCAACTAACTTATCATCTTTTCCTGCTTGGTTGGTTAAAAAGACAAGCAAAAACCTACACCGATCCTCTCTCAATCTCTCCATTTCAGGGAGGTAGGGAGAGTAGGGCATCACAGAACTGCATGGAAATCTCCCTGAAGTGTCCCCTGTGGGGTCTCGTGTTTTCTCTCTCTGTCCACTGACAGACACATTACCAGAGGAAGTACCTAGAATGGACAGGCTATACAGCTTACTTTGTTGGCGTTATGGTCCAGCAAATAGCAGATCTGATCATCAGGAAAACCCGGAGGAACTCCATCTTCCATCAGGGCCTCTTCAGGTACTGCCTGCATCCCGCCTTGCTTCCCAGATGATGGGGCACCACACCATGCAAGGCATTTGTGTCACAGGCACTGGGTGTGTGGTCCTGAGCCATGGGAATTCAGAATCTCCATGCTTTAATGTTTCTTGTAGAAATAAAGTCATCTGGGTGGGGATTGCCTCCCAGATCATCATCGCTCTGATCCTCTGCTACGGTCTTGGAAGCATCACAGCCCTGAATTTCACCACGCTCCGGTGAGTTCCTTCGACACTGGGGAGGAAAGGGCTAGCCCTGCTCTGAACTGTCATGGCCTAAAAAAAACATTAGAACTTGAGGGGAGCAAGTGAGGTTCCCCTCCAGTCTTTCAAAAGAGGTAAAATCGAGTCAGTTCCATATTAGTCAGAGTCTTTGACTGCTAGTTTGCCCGAAGAGAAAACGGATTTCACACACCTTACCATCTCATCTCTACCCTCATCTAACCAGTTATCTCAAAGGCAGATGCTACTTCTAGTGGTCACAATCCAGGTTGAATAAGAAACTTTCCAGTTTCACATTGTGTGAACCCATGGATCTGCTGTTCTTTCCACTGAGGCAGAGAAATGAACTGGGAGTCCTCTGCCCCTTGGTGGGTTCTGGCCCTCCCTTCAAGGAGTTCAGGCTCACATCCCCCTTCTGTTTCTAGGCCTCAATACTGGTTTGTGGCTGTGCCCCATGCCATTCTCATCTGGGTGTATGATGAGGTGCGGAAACTTTTCATCAGGCGCTATCCTGGAAGTAAGTTGCAGGATTGATCTTTGAGACCCTGTCTATCCATTTGAACAGAGTAGCCATTTCTAATTTACTTTCTACCTCTGCAGGCTGGTGGGACAAGAACATGTATTATTAGGACCACCCACTTCCTCAGGCCTCCTGCCTGCACATGGGAATGTTCCTCTCCATCTCCTGGTTCAGCAGGGACATCATCAGAATGCATATGGAAGAAGGCAGAAAACCATAGGAAAGACACGGCCCGATGCTTTATACTTTAAAGCAGAGAGTCAACTGTTTATATATGATTTTTATCTCTATGTATGCCTTATTTTAAAAGATGTGAATTTCACCCTGACTGGTATGGCTCAGTGGATTGACCACTGGCCTCTGAATCAAAGGGTTGCCAGTTCGATTCCCAGTCAGGGCACATGCCTAGGTTGTGGGCTGGGTCCCCCATGGGGGCAACATGAGAGACAACCACACATTGATGTTTCTCTCCCTCTCTTTCTCCCTGTCTTCCCCTCTCTCTAAAAATAAATAAATATTTTTTAAAATACATACATACATACATAAAAAGATGTGAATTTCAAGGTAACAGTGTAGGGGAAACTTATGTATTTATATGTATATTAAACTCACTCTCATGAGATAGTCTTGGGTAATCCAGATATCTGCCATGGTCTCCCAGCTCCCTAAGCTCTCATAGGATTGCTTGGACCTCTACTCCACACCCTGTTAAAAGTCCAATGACCTCCCAAAGATTTCTGTGAATTCCAAGATATCTTATATTTTCATAGTTACCTTGCTCAAAAGAGGCCAGTGCAGTTTTGCTGAAGGTTTGCAAGAGATGGAAATGATGGTATGTTTACATCACAGCAACATGGATAACCTCAGTTTTGACTTTGAGATGTCCTTCTTAAGGGTCCTTAAGCCACTTAGCTGCCCAGCCACTTAGCTGCACCACCTCAACCATCCTTGGTGCTCTCTCTCCTACCAATGTGACCCCTCTGTCACAGGTGGGCACAGATAACCAGGTTCTTGGTGATCAGGATGAAGAATTGAACTGAACACCCAGAGTTTGTAGCAGAGAACATGGGAGCAGGCCAACTCCAAGCAGAGATTGATTCCATGGGCCAGAGGGATTCTATTCTTATGGGGCAGATCCCTCCTGGTTAGTTTTGGCAGGTTTTTACTGCGCATGTGCAAGTAGTTGTATTACTTTAAAGCTACTGCACATGTGGTCTCCCATGATTTTCCTTGACTGGCCACTGGAGAAGGGGTTGCACAATATTACCGAATTGACCCCCCACCTCCTCCTGGGGCCCCCCTGTACTAGGTTTGCCTTGCCCACCACCAGGGAATTATAGCTCTCCATGTCAGAGATTGGTGAAAAGGAAAGGAATTATTTATTCAAAAGTTATACAGACTTAAGAGTAATGA
>PVKM010033218.1:0-16058 GCA_004027735.1 Carollia perspicillata
GCTGTATTTAAGGTAGCTTTCTAGGCTGGGAAAACTTACCTAGGATGAGGAAGTCTTCTGCTTTGCTTTCAGGTAGACGGGACTTCTTACTAAATTACAAAATGTTGTTTTCTTTTAAAAAAACTTTTAATTTCAATTTTCAATTACAGTTTACATTCAATATTATTTTGTATTTGTTTCAGGTGTACAGCATAGTGGTTAGACAATTATATACTTTACAAAGTGTTCCCCCTGAAACTTCAGTACCCACCACAGAATTTTCTATTTGCTTAGGTGAAATTCGTCACTGAGGGAAGTCAGTAGACAGCCATAGACATATTTAAAGGGTATAGCATAATGACCATAATGGAAGGTCTTAGAGCTGAAATTGGACTGCAGGAACATAAGATTCAGTGTCATTACTACAAATGCCTTTTAAAAAGTGTATTTTCCAGCTCCTATTGTAACAGAAAAGAGATGATGGAACCCAATTACAGATAACAATATGGACAAAATCCCTTTGGATTTACCAACATTTCCTTATGACTTTCTCCACATGCTCTCTGCTCTGGTCCATGGTGTCTACAACTATGGACACATTAAACACAGTGTCACCTGTACACAGGTTTGTTTTGGCCAGTATGGTGTTTAAAATAATTAGATTTTGAGTGTCTTTAAATTCCTATTTCGCTGTCCTATATTATATATGAGTTTGTCATTCTTTGCTAGACTTTGAGATCCTCCCAACTGCAGATTCAGAGTATACTGTTTTATACTTAATGTAAGAAAATTATTCATTAAATAAACATAGAGATACCATAAAACTCTTACAAGGAGAGAAAGAGAGAGAAAATGTGGCAAAAATAATTCTTCATAGAAACCATAGATTTGGAATAAACCAAGAGACTGCTGCCTCTGCAAACTTGAATCTTCTCAGGAACCCCAAACTGTCCTGTGTAACGATCCTCACATACACAATGCAAAGCTCACTTGGTTTATTCTTTGCTGTATATCTGCCATGGTGGTAAAAACATAGGCAATATGACTCAGTGCACAAAATCCTTTCATCTCTGTGCACCATCCTATAATGTAAACCAGAGTGGTTATTCCACTTCCCTCGGTCTTTGTGACACCATAACATGCTAGGTCAACAAGGAAAAAGACCCCTCAGTGCACAGCTCTCAACAGTAATGAACTTCAAAGACATTTGAGGTATTCCATTCACAACTCTTTCTAATTTGTGGCAGATGCACATATGCAAAACAGCTTAGTCAGCTGTTAGTGGTATTTATTTTGTGCCTAAGCACTGCTCTCTTCCTTCCCCCAGTTGTAGTTTGTTTAGAGAAAGCATCTTGGAGGTAGGCAGAGTGAGTGGCAGTGGCAGCGTTTAGGCTGCCAGGCTGGATGTGTGTGGCCTTGGGGAGAGTCTGCTTTGAATGAGAATGCTGACTGGATTTTCTTTGCTAGAAGAATGAGCTCAAGGGCGACTATCCGCATATGATTTCCTTTGCCTGGAAATCAGGAGGGGGAAGAATTTTCAGAGAGGCCCTGGAAGATGCCTTTGTCTCTTAAAATGCTTTAATAGTAACTGTATGTACCTCTGCGCAGACAGAGCTCAATGCTTCCCTTCAACACACCCAAGTTACAAAGTACAGTATTTTCTTTGTCTAAATCCATTCCTTCCTTATCAACAGTCTGGGAGATGGGAGAGGCAAACATCTATGATTGAAAACCTCTTTTCTTATCTTTGACATTTACTTTTAATAACCATTTTTCTTACTCTTATTTTATTCAACCGAATTTTATCAATTTATTTATTAAAATTAAATCTCTTATTTGTTTCTTTCTGTCCACATCACTCACAGTGCTGTCATTATATTTCAGGTAGTATCTTATGCCTAGAAGACTAGGGAACTGCCTCCTTCACCCTTTCTTCACTGCAGGACTGGTGTAAGTCTTTCTAAACTTTCAAATGATCATATCACTTTCTTCCTCAAACCTGGCATTCCTGCACTTCAGTTAACAAATACTTGAGTGTCTAGTTCTGTTAGCATAGGCAGCTAGGGGTTACCAAAAGAGAAGGGAGCTAGACTGGGTGGTCCTGATCATGAGGCTAGAAATTACAGCTTCAGACACTCCAGGGGAATATTGCCACAAGGAGATTAACACTACTCCTTCCCCCTGTGCGGGGAGGAGATAGGGCTTTCCAATCTCCCTGGGGTACAACTGGTCCACTTGCTTGGTCTATGGTGGGGAGGAATAAACAATAAAGGAGAAATTCGTTTGCTAAACGCAGAAGCAGTTGAAGCCAAGATGGTGCAGGGGGAGGTCTTTCTATTTCGAGGCATGACCAATAGGAGCCAAGATTGTGACCATAAGGGGAAGTGCCTAGCCTGGGAAAAGAACCCAACTGGATAAGAGACACAGAACCCCAGGAGATCTAGGGAAAGCATTGGTTAGAGGGAGGACCCAACAAAGTGCCAGGAAAGAGATTGGTTAGTTTGAAAGAAACTACTTTTTCTCAAACCCAAGAAGATATCATTACAGCTTAACAAAGACCCCTCTTGGTTTGCCCCTTCCTTTGACTGTTCTTTCTCTGCAGCAGCTGTGCAGACCGGCCGCCAGGCACTCCCCTATTCAGGCCCAGGTGCAGTAGTGCAGCACTGACCAGAGCGCAACCAAGAACAAAGACTAAGCTAGCTGGCCTGGGACAGACACTGAGCTAGACTAAGCTTTGGCATGGATCAAACTGAACTATGGCAGCCTCAGAGGCTCTGCGGATGCCAGGTAATGGCATAGTATCTCTGGACTCCGGCTTTTCTTCTGGGCTTGGTGAAGGTAAGGCTAGACTTCTGTCATGGAAGAACAAAGCCAGGCCACCTGGTTGTGGATGAGACACTGGGCATCTGGGGACAGTCCTTTGTGTTTGTTCTAGCTCTAATAAATCTTACCACTACATCTCATCCTCAATGCGTGGTCCTTGAAATACTTTTCTTGTGAACCTATGGAAGAGCCCTTTCCCACTGGCCATAGTTCCAGAACCTGAAGCATTGTTCCTATTTTTTCCCCTTCAGTTCTTTCTACTACATTTTCTGTTTTGAACACAATTTTTTTACTTCCATTTTTTGCTCACTCTTTTATCCCATCTGGCGTGGCTGCTTCTCTCCCTGTGATATACAAAATTCCTGCTTCTCTCAGAAGGTCTAAGCCAATGCCAGCTCCTCTGTGAAGCCTTCCATGAGCCTGCTCTGGCCCACTCACTTATCTCTCCCTCCTCCAGACTTACATGGTATCAACCACACTCAACTCAACTGGTTCCATTTACTTCTGAGTATTACCTTTTATTCATTTATGTTTCACTCTGTGCCTCCCTGTGATTATAAGTACCTGGAGAGGAGGGACATATATTTTTTTATTCCTTTAGATATTGCAGTGATCAGAACACAATTGATAGTTTAAAATACATAATAATTAGTTGAAACAGCATATGACTACTATCAGAAGAATATTCTGGTATCTGAATGAAGAAATCTGTTACTAATCCCATCAGTTACAAAACAAAGAATGGGGCAAAAAGGACTCTGATTTGAAGATTAGGAATAATCTGGAAGACCTGATGACATGGGTTGAGGTGGATTGCACCTTGTGAAATGATGATAGTAAGGTTTTTTTTTTGTGTGAAGATTTTTTAAATTTATTTTTCGAGAGAGAGAAAGGGAAGGAGAGAAACATCAATGTGTGGTTGCCTCATGTAAGCCCCCTACTGGGGACCTACCTGACTTGCAACCCAGGCATGTGCCCTGACTGGAAATTGAGCCAGTGACCCTTCAGTTGGCAGGTCAGTGCTCAACCCATTGAGCCATACCAGCCAGACTGCTAGTAGTTAGTTTTGTTGGTTATTTTCACTGAGAGATAAAACAAAACACGTTCAAACTCAGTTGAGTAAACAAAACTCATTCAGAGTGTTAGCGGATTCATTTCCTTGCAGCTGTCTGACTGAGGACTCCAACTTCTTGTGGTTGTTGTCTGGGGGCTGCCCTTACGTCCCAGAAGTGGCCTATGGTTCCTTGTCATAAGGGTTTCTTCACCATGCTTACTTCTTCCAGGCCAGCAACGAAGTCTTTCTCCAGTCTTATGACTGAGTCTTTTATAATGTGATATGGGGGCTAAAAAATATTAATACTTCTCCTCCTACCTCTTGAGTTCTTTTGGCTGGACCAATAACCAAATGAACAGACAGATTAACAGAAGAAAATAAGTTTAATACATGTGCATGGGGAATTCACATAGACATGGTAAATCCATGAAAATTCCAAAGACTGTGTGGCAACCTTGCATGTAAGACATTTTTGACAGAGGATAAAACACTCTGGGGGGAACTGGAGTATTAGATTTCATAAATGAGAATGGGTGATTGACAGGTAATTAGGGAAGAGGGAAACACACATGGCTGGAAAACCCTTCCTGGGTGACTTAGAAACAATGGGACACAGGGAGTATCTAGCTCACAGGCCCCTGCCTAAAGTCCTCCTGTTTATTATACTTAATTTAAATTAGGCTAAGGCAGCATCCTAAGATCTCCTTCCTGAAACAGCTTTCTCTGACTGAATCTCTTGGGCAGAAAGGATGGAAGGGTCAAAGCTTCTTTCTGAGTCTTTTGTCTTTTAATAAATAACTTAAAGTCAATATTCCAAAAAGCAGGGTGGCAGGATTTTGGCCCCTTCAGTAAAACAAGCAAGGCGGTGAGGTATATCCCATCACTTTTGCTATATGCTATTGGCTAGAAACAAGTCACAAGTCTGTGCTCACTCCAAGGAGGGGATTACATAGTACATAGTGCTGGTGAGTGGAGATAATGGGGTTCATTAGAGAATTCTGCTTCCACCATATACAGGTGCTTTCAAAGTGAAAGATTTCCATAATGTTTACTGCTAATTATAATGTAATGTTTATGATACATTATTATTCCATGATACTTGTTATAAACAGTGCCCCTTCTTCGTCATTTACTACTACCCCCAAACAATTATTTCAACATATTTACATATGTCAAACATGTACCATTTATTGAACATTTACATATGTTGATCATGTTTCAACATATGATGCCTCTTTCTATTTGGATTTTTGATGTTTTAATTGCTGATGTTTCTCTCTGGAAGCTTGTAGAAATTTTCTTAGTATTATATCTAGTGTTGTTAAAATGCATATTTTTCAGTTTTCTGAACGTTCCTATTAATGTGCCTTTACATGTGCCTATTTTTGCCCATTGTGCTTTGCCCTTTGAAGCTGAAAGTTTCTGTACTTCATTCTGGGAAATGTTTTAAAACCATTTCACCAATGACTTTAACTTATTTTCTATTCTTGGAACATCTATATTTCAACTTTGGATATTTTTGATTTCTCCTTTAATTTTCTAAAGTTTTCTTCTTAAATTGTAACTGTTATTATCTATTTTGGTGAGTTTTATTTGGAAGACTTTCTCAATCTTATCTTCCTTGGTTTGTATTTACTTTTTCATCTTGCTAATAGTTGAATCTCGGGGATGCTGTTAAATTTTCTGAACTGTTACTAGAATAACCTTTGTGTTCTAATAGCAAATAAGAACTAGCCATACCAATTAGACATCATCCCCTTCAAATATAGTTGTGTAGTGTGGTGCCAAGAATATAAGACATTGCAAGGTCTTAGTCAAATTCACAGGTCATGTTTGATGGTAAATACATTTACATATCTTAGGACCATCAAGTTCAAAGGCCTTTACCATTTAATAGAAAACACATTTATATGTCATTGGATTCCCATCTTGGCAAGGACTTCATTATTAAAAAATATGATTATATATTTTATTTCAGAAGACTTATTTTAGATGAAAATTAGTGTACACAGAGAACTTAAAGGTCAATCAAGTAATCATTGTGGGTGTGATCTGTAAATTTAATCTAGTAGTGAAAATAACTTAAATATAGCAATTTATGTAAGCTTGGAAACCAATTCCATTTTTTAAGTTTTATAAGTGTGACTCAGGACCATGAAAGGTACGGCATTATACTACTCTAGATGTCTGTGTTGTCAAAACTTCTAGCTTTATATGACTAGAAGGTATTTTCCTTCTTAGGGGGCATGCATATTTTACTTATATGATATAGAATTACATAAAGAATAGTTTGTAAGAGGAAAACTATACTCTGCTTTTATGTTAAGAAAGAATTCATGTACACTTGGTACTTTATATACTCATAAAGTTGCTTGAGTGACAAGAAAACAGTTCTAATAAAAGGCATAATTGATTAATTCAGAAATGATTTTAAGTAAAATATTACTATGTTTGTGTAAACTATTCATATATTTAAGAGAATTTTGGTTGGACTCAATTTGTCGATGTAATACTATGGAGATTTTAAAAAATGTTTGTGTATTTTTTTTTGCAGATGATTCATGGGTTTTATTTTATTTTTTCTATCATTTTCTATATGCTTTACATAAAGAACATCTTTTGTGATCTTTTTCAAATACTGTATGAGAAAAATAATCAATTAAAAAAAAACCCTTTTTTATGTTTGTGTATTTTTTTGACATTCCCCCCACTCAGAGGTGGGGTCTAGGTCCTCTCCCTGAATCCAGGCTTCCCTTAAGAGACTGACCAGCCAGCAGAAAACAGCACAGGTAAAGCTACATGACTTCTAAATCTAGGTTAGAAATGCTCATGTAGCATTCCCAGGTCCTCTCGAGACACTTGCCTTTGGGGCCATGAGCCATCATATGAGAAGCAGGAGGCCTCCATGCCATAAGGAAGCCAGGGCCATCACAGCCAGGCCCTGTGTAGGTGTTCTCCACATAATATCAACTGAGGTCCCAGCTCATACCTGGTTTCCATAGTCAGATATGTGAGTAGATGCCTCCAGATGCTTTCTTCTCCCAGTGTATGAGTCACCCCCTGCCCCACAACCTTGAACCTTTCTAGCTAAGACCCCCCCCAGACATTGTAGAGCAAAGCAAAGTCACCCTCACCTGTATGTTTCCCAATTCCTGACCCACAGAATTCACGAACATAAGGATTATTTTAAGCTACTAAGCTTTAGAGTGATTTGTCACATAGCACTAGATAACTAGAACACACATACTATCTTCATAAGAATTATTGAAGTTCATGGAAAAGTTTTGTCTATTAGATCAGATAATTGAAAAAAAAAAACCCTAAGATGTAGTTTAATGTAGCTTGAAAAGTCCAAGGTATTTTAATTAATTATTGAGTTTGTAAATAGGAGTAAACATTATTTAAACTCCTTAAAACTAAATGTTATAATTTTCTAGATATAAAAATTGAATAAAAAACTAGTAAACTGATCTTAACAGCACAGGATAAAATTAGAGCTTTGAAAATGTCATGAACAAATTGAAATTAAATAGGGAACACTAAAGTAAATAAATTTCAGTAGTGTCTTTTCTACATTCAAAAACTTGTATTGAGGACATGAGAAAACATTAGCAAGAATGATCCCTTTTTATAGCCTCAAGTTTGTATTTCGTGTACATAGAATCTTTTACTTTTTTGAGAATGTTCATGTTAACATTCCTCACCTGCCCCACATCCATGTTATTCTCTGGCATGTTCTCTGCTTCTTTCAAGTTAACATGTTGGTTTATCTGACTCCTGATTTTCATTATTTGAGATACTCTTCATTTGTCTGGTGACTTAAACTGTCTGCTCATATTCAAGAATTGGGCATCAAGATGTTAACTAGAAAAAAAAAAAGAGTAACTACAAGTTCTATGTGCAGACTGGCTTGTGGACCGTGAGTTTTACCAAGGGTAATCTGACTGGGAGTTTTTCTTCTTCTTCTTCAAATATTCACTGTTACTGTGACTATTCCAAGAGATCTTTAGATCTCTTTCCTTAGATAGTTTGGACTGCACAGATAATGAAATTCCAAACTTCTACCTGGAGACCATTAGCTTGAATGCTCTAATTTGGGGAACCCAGCAAGAAAAATGGCTGGAAATCTCAACATTCAGTTGATAAATCTCTGATCCCCTTATTTTCAGTAAAGTACAATGAGCACAGAGATTTCTTGGACTGAGATACTCTGTTTGGCCCTCCACATTGTTACCAATTGAGTCCAAGTCTAAGGTTTCCATGTCTCAGATGACTTCTACAGAGTGATGGCCTCCCAACAGGGTCTTTGGCCTCAAAAGGATTACTCTCTATATAAACACTTAAATACAAATCACAAAACATCTCATGCATATTATGAGTCAAAAATTCAAGCACATTCTACACTGTATTCTTTGGATATTAAGAAGATTTATTCAAACATAGATAAATAACTTGAACTGGCAAACAATCTACATATCTCAAAAAAAGTTACTAACTAAGCTCCTATTGATTAGAAACTAGTATATTTCTTGTTTATCTGATATAATATGTATATTCAATTTGTACCATTAAAGTAAAAGGGAGATTCATATCAATTTCTGAATTTAACACCTGCTAATGTGTTATTTTGTGTCAGTGACATATGATTGGCATCAAATGCTTGGTGTCAAATGAACACCGGGACCACAGGAATATTTTTTTCATTTTCATTTTTTCTTTACCGAACTTTTGATGTGAATAAGAGATTTTCTTGGAGCATACATTGATGGTGCTTTTATAATAATTATGAGTATCATCATCTACTTTCATCATTTGGGACCTTCCATTTTCTTGCTGTTTGAAAGAAATAATGTTAAGTAACATGGCTTTTTAAAAAGAGTAGGAATTGAAAAATAAGGTGAAACTACATCTTAACTGACCTTTGACTTAAATATAGCTACAGACATGACTTTTCAGATGTTGTCAATAACAATGTGAGACAATATATTTTTTCTTTTGAAAGCATTTTCTTTTGAAAGTCATTTCACAAACTATGAAAACTAATTAATAGGTCCTATGAAAAGATAAAGGGCCACATTCTAATTACAGCTATGAATTTATTGTGGTTGTTGAAGTTGAGGAAGTGCATTTGTAAAACTATAGCACTCATACAAAGGGATGGCAAAGTTGGTCTGTGAGTCAGCCAATATATCCAGTTCTCTTTATCTCAGGGATAGAGATGGACTTCATCACTAATATAAGCCTTCCAAAATAATGATCCCGCACATTACCTGATATAACTTAAACATTTAAATACTGTCAACATTTGAACCTTTTAGTGTCACTCAGGTCAATTAAGAGTATTTCATATTTGGACAGTTAATTTTTTTATTATTTATTATTTTTAATCCTTACCTGAGAATATGTTCACTGATTTGAGAGAGAGAGAGAGGAAGAGAGAGCAAGAATCATTGATATGAGAGAAATACCAATCAGTTGCCTCCCATATAAGTGCCCTGACTTAGGATCCAAGCCACAACCCAGGTATGTGACCTACCTGGGGATCAAACCTGCAACATTACCGGTGCATGGAACAATGCTCTAGCCAAACTTGGCACCTGGCCAAGGCCATATTTGGGCAATCTAAAGTTTCCTTTGGCAGCTCTAGCATCAATCTATGAGTGAATCTTATGGGATTTGTATTATTGACTGATGAATGATAGTGACTTGAAACAAATATTTCTACCTGGAGACTATTAGTCTGTACACCCCTATTTACACACGAGTGTTAAGGGGAAATCAGAAACTGTTTTTAAATTCTAATAAAATATTTGAAAACAAATTACTTTTGAGAAAGTAGAAGCTTTCCAGTTTCAGTCAGTTCCTCAAAGGGTAGCTTATGGATTTATTCTAAAATGAAATTAGATTTTATACATATATATTTAATGTATTTTATTGATTTTGCTATTATAGTTATCCCAATTTTCTCCTTTTAACCCCCTCTACCTGGCAACCCCATTCCTTCCAGCAATTTCTCCCTTAGTTCATGTTCATGGGTCATGCATATAATTTCTTTGGCTACTCCATTTCCTATACTGTTCTTAACATCCCCCTGTCTATTTTGTATATTACCAATTTGTCCTTCTTAGTCCCTGCACTTTTCCCCTGCATTGGTCCCTTCCCCTTCCAACTGATAACCTTCCAAATGATCCCCATATCTGTGACTCTGTTCTTGTTATGCTTGTTTGCTTGGTTTGATGTTTAGATTCATTTATTGGTAGATGTGAACTTGTCATTTTACTGTTTACCATTTTGATTTTCTTCTTTTTCCTATGTAATTCTCTTTACCATTTCATGTAGTACTGGCTTGGTGATGAGGAACTCCTTTAGTTTTATCTTGTCTTTGAAGCACTTTTATCTTCCCTCCTATACTAAATGATAGCTTTGCTGGAAAGAGTAATCTAGGTTGTATGTTCTTGATTTTCATCACTTTGAAAACTTTTCCCCAATCCCTTCTAGCCTGCAAAGTTTCTTTTCAGAAATCAGTTGACAGTCTTATGGGAGTGTCTTTGTAGGTAACTCTCTGCTTTTCTCTTGTTGCTTTTAAGATTCTCTCTTTATCTTTAAACTTTGGCATTTTAACTATGATGTGTCTTGGTGTGTTCCTCTTTGGGTCCAACCTATTTGGGACTCTGTGCTTCCTGAACTTGTATGTCTATTTCATTCACCATATTAGGGAAGGTTTTTTTGTTATTTTTTTCCAAATAAGCTTTAAATTTCTTGCTCTTTCACTTCTCCTTCTGGCATCCCTATGATTCAGATGTTGGTACATTTAAAGATGGCCCAGAGGCTCCTTAGCCATCATCATTTTTTAAAATTCTTTTTTCTTCTTGCTGTTCCAATTGAATGCTTTTTTCTTTCTTGTATTCCAGATCATTGCTTTGATTCTAAGCTTCATCCCCTCTACTGTTGGTTCCCTGTAGATTTTTCTTTATTTCTCTCAGTGTAACCTTCATTTCTGCCTGGGTCTTTTTTATGCTGTTGAAGTACCCAGTGAGCTCCTGGAGCATCCTTATAACTAGTGTTTCGAATTCTGCATCTGATAGGTTGCTTGTCTCCATTTCATTTAGTTCTTTTTCTGGCATTTTTTTTTCTTCTGTTCTTTCATTTGGGCCATATTTCTTTGTCTCCTTGTTTTGGCAGCCTTCCTATGTTTGTTTCTGTGTATTAGCTAGAGCTGCTTTGACTCCATGTCTTAGTAGCATGGCCTATTGCCGAAAAGTACACCTGTAAGTTGTATGAGGCAGAGCCTTAAGTACTTGCCTCGGCTTGGCAACCTGTGGCTATGTATGGGGGAGAGCTCTAAGAGGGGACAATGCCACTGCCTGGCCTCTGGAGATTTGCTCAGGAGGGAGCTCTCTCCTGGCATGTGCTCTGTTGCTAGTTTCTTCAATTTCTCCCCATATGCCCCTGGTACTCTTCCAAATGTTGCCCTGGTACTGAATCCCAGAGCAGGTGGTCTGTGTGAGTCTTAAGTCAGTTTCTGGCCCTTTTAAAGTTGTCTCTTGAGAACTCCATAGTTTCTTCCACTGCCCCAATACCCACTGGTTTTTACAGGCAGAAGTTGTGGGGATTAAGATTCCTGGCACTAGAATCCTGGGCTGGGTGGTCTGGTCTGAGACTAGGATCCCTTGCTCCCAAGGTATCCATCCCAATTTTTATCCACTACATGTAGTTGTGGGACCCCCCCTTCTGTGTCTCTGCACCTGTCCACACCACCCCACACCACTCCACATCTCTGTGCCTCTCTTTGCCTGTCCAACCCTCTGCAACGCTCTGTGTGTCTCCATGTCTCCACCCCTCCTACCTATCTAGATGAATGCGGCTCCTTTAAGTCCTTGCTTGCTGGACTTCCATACAGGTCGCATTTCTGACAATTCTGGGTAATATTTGTTTTGTAGTGTAGTTGTAATGTTTGCTGTGTAGTTGTTTAAGCAGGTGAGGCATGTTTACCTATGCTTCCATCTTGACTGGAAGTTGGATTTTATATTTTTTGTTGTGAAGTACTTCAAGTGTGCAAAATATAATAGAACAGATACTCACAAGCCTACTACCCAGACTTAAAATATATTAAATTTAGCATATTTTTTCAGATTGCTATTGTTTTTAAATAAATAAAATTGAGAAAACTAAAGCTAAAATTTCACCACATTTTCATTACTCGTTTCTTCAACTATCTTGAAATTTATGTTTAGCAGGATAATTTGCTTAGATAAACAAACAAAAAACAAACTTATGGAAATCATTTCCATGCAAGTTTTTGAATTTTTACTGCATTTATAGTATTGATAGAATATTAGTTTAAATACTTTAAAAGTATATAAATGGTACTACATGATATTAGACTTACACAATTTGCTTTTTAAGTGAACTTTATGCTTGTAAAGATTTATGTTTGCCCTAGATCTATGAGTCTTTAATAAAAAGATTCCTACAGATTCATAGGTAGCTAGACCTAGTTTTTAATTTTATTTTCTTCTGCTGAATAAAATTTTGTAGGAATAAACCAAGGCTTATTGCTCCATAGTCTTACTACTGGACAACCAGGTTATTTCTAATATTTTGCTATGATAAAAATGCTGCAATAAATATATTTGTTCATGTCTCCTTGATAACATATGCAAGTTTCTTCAGAGCAGTGGTTCTCAACAGAAAATGATTTTGCTTTTATGAAACATTTGGCAATATATGAAGACATTTTTTATTGTCACATCTGGGCAGGGAATGTTATTGTTATCAGATGAATATTACTATACATTCTTCAATGCACAGGACAACAAAGAATTATCTGGTACCAAATGTCAGCAGTGCTAAGTTTGAGAAACTCTAAAATATGTAACTAGAGGCCCTAAATAGAAAGATACACCATGATCATGGATGTTGGATTCAATAATCTAAAAATAGTTGTTCCTCCCAAATTAAGAGGTAAGTTCAGTCACTAACCCCAAAGGGCTTTGCATAGAATTTGACAAGTATTTCCTGTAAATGTACTTTTAAGTCTTCTCAGGAGTATAAATGGATCTAAAGCATACTGCTGATAGCTAAAATTCCCAAATATAGAAGATGTAAAGGCAGTCCAACGATTATCTTCCAATAGCCTGTTTTTCAATGAGGAATTTTCCTTAGGCTAGATTTCCTTAGGGTAGTATCATTTGGATCAGTTAGTGGCATGATTTTTTTTTCATAAAGTACTTATCTGGAGTTGGACTATAGTACTTGAAGCCTTTCCAGCTCCTATAAGCAACAGTGCCTCTAATTAACTTTGTAACACTTCAGCATGGCTTGGTGATAGGATATATATAGTCAGTAACTTCAACTGTAGGGCCAATCAGAGGCCCTTTAAGAGAATCCAGACTCTAGATAGCATTATTTCAGAAAAAAAGCATACCTCAGAAGTTATTTCTCAACTCCTCTTGTTAACCATATTTTCATAATTTTTTGGGATTTTACTAATTATTATACTTAATGTCTGAAAAGGGCTTTATTATCAAATTATGACAATGAATACTAAAATTGGCTCTCCTTGGTGAAATAAGAATTATTCAAGTTTAAAGAACCCAGGTTTTCATTTACAGAACCATCTCTCTCTCTTTATGCATGAAGTTCAATATTCCTGTTTTCATTCTTCTGTGAATTGTAAAGGACATGGGCTTTGATTGCCTTCACTAGAGAGTTATAAACTTCCTCATAGAATCTTCAAGGTCTGCCTCACACTGCAAGTATTCTACTAAGTTTACCATTTCCCCAAGGCCATAAAGAAGTTAGCACTAGATCTATTTTTATTGTTGTGACCATATTAACCAACACTGGTACTATAATATATTTGGCCTGATGTGGTCAATTCTGACAGTTTTATTTATAGGTTTTGGAGCTGCAGCTGGTAGTTATGGTAGTCAGGTCTTCCTTCTTTTTAAATTTAGTGGTGATTGCTGAGTAATATAGTCATCTTCCATGATAATGTGGTTTGATTTTACTAGGTTTATTTAATGTAGTAATGACCTATTTAATCACTCATTTGACTAATTGCTGAGAACCCTCATGGTTTAAGACCTTACCTCTCTTGCATATGTGAGGTTGTCTTAGTCTGGTACTCCTTCCCATTACTTTTTATTTTTATTTTTATTTTTATTTTTTACCAATTGTCCCCTTTTGTAACTCTGGAGTAGGTGATCCTCCTAAGGGTTCCAATTTACTTTGTGCTCCTTTAGAAGTAGTATTTGCCACCCTGAAATGCTGTTTCTTATCAGTAATCTGGATTCAGATTACCTGGATTCAAATTTAGTTCCATTTCTTACTAGCTCTATGACCTAAGGCAAGTTGTTACATATTTTCTTTGAGTTTTAATTTTCTCATCATTTAAATGGAAACAATAATGTAGCTACCCAATAGAATTGTTGTGCTAATTGTATTTATTCATTCAGCAACTAGTTATTGAATAACTATTGCCTATCAGTCAATTATTCCTAGTACTGGGGACAAGGCAATGAACAGAATAAAATCTCTTCCCTGCTTACATTTTAATGGAGAAAGAGAATAAAAATATAAAGATATAGGGTGATGTAGGGCTAGAGAATGATAAAGATTACTATATTAGGAGGATACACTGAATAGAGACCAAATGAAAATGGAGAACACTGGAAGAAAAGCTAGTTTTTTTTTTTTGAGGTAGGGGTTGGGTGGGGGTGGAGTAGGAGTAAAAATTAGTTTTGGCCATGTTAAATTTGAAATTTCCATTACTTATTCTAGTGAGGAAACTGAGTAATTAGCTTTGAGTAATTAACTGAGTTATGGGCTGAATTGTGTTCCTCCAAATTTATATGGTGAAGTCCTAATCCCATAATGTGACTATATTTGAAGATAGGGTCTTTAAAGAAGTAATTAAATTAAAAGTAGCGAGTTCTAATTCAATGAATGATTTTTTTTTTGTGTGTGTGAGAAGAGAAAGTTAGAACACACACATGCACAGAGAGAATACCATGTGAATGCAGAGAGGGCCAAGGAGAGAGGCCTTAGAAGAAACCAGACCTGCTGACACTTTAATCTCAAATTTCCAACCTCCAGAACTGGAAGAAAGTAAATTCATGTTTTTAAAAACACCCGGTCTGTGCTGTTCTGGCTGCCCTAGCAAACTAATACCAGTTGAAGAGCTGAGTAGGCTAGTTTAGGGGACACAAATGAATCTGGAGTGATTGGTATACAGAAGGTGTTTAAAATAACCAAGGGCAAAGAGATCACCTGGGAAAGAATTAGGCAAGAGGAGACAAGAGGTCTGAGAGCAGAGACCAGGTGCACTCCAACACCCAGGTGGCAGAGCGTAAAGAGGAGCTAGCAAAGAAGAGAGAAGAGGAGCCCCATGTAGAATAAGGGGAGAGCAGGAGTGTGATATTCAAGAGGGCAAGTGAAGTAGTTCAAGGAAGATGAAGGCTAACTCTGTCAAATCTACCTGAGAAGTTGAGCAAGATGAAAACTGAGAAGAGTTTAATTGTACTTGGCCGCTTAGGTATAGTCTTTGACCTTGAGCAATTTCAATGGATGGTGAGAGCAAAAGTCTGAATAGTATCATTTTAAGAGAGAAGAAGAGGAAAAGATGCACAGTAAGGACAACTCATTCAAGGATAAGTGAGATAATACAAATAAAGTGATTAGAACATAGTATGCTTTTAATCACTGTTTTTAATATTGTGATTACTATTTTTATTTACTACTTGTCTGTAAGTCCCATAAGAACAGGAACTGTTCGTATTTTGTTGAGGATTTCATTTCTAGTGCCTAGTGAAGCATATTGACTGTTCTTTCACTCGAAGAAAAGGAGATCCACACAACATTTTTGTAGGTTGATAAACACGTTTTCTGCTATAAAGGAGAAAGTGCTACCAGTTCCCTGATTAGAAATAACCACACCATGCAGCCCCTTTTAAAGAAGGCAATTAACTTCTTTGGGAGACTGGTCAATGTCCCAAGAGAGTGTAAGTCAGTGACAGTAAGTACACAAACAAAAGAAGCTCTAACTCAGAAGCCGTCAAAAGTGAATATTACCAATCAAAAGATTGTATCGGTAGCAGAACTATGAGGAAAAAAGTATTGTTGTGGAGCCGAGTAATACTCACACCCAAGGTGGGTATAGAGGGAAAGAAGAAACTGACGACAGAGGAGAGAGAAGTAC
>PVKM010033220.1:0-16060 GCA_004027735.1 Carollia perspicillata
TCAAGTAGTTGTCAATAAAACAAGAAAAATATCCCTCCAAGAATTAGTTTTTAAAAACTTAATGGAGAACATAGTTAAGATCCCTTCTGTCTTGGTACAAGACTCTCTGGGCAAAATATTTCCAAAATCTTATATATTAACAATTCCCTGAGTGGCAAGTTTCCACTTCTTGTCCTGTGGTGGTCTTCCTACCTGGACGAGAGACTACACAACATTCAGAAGGAGAAGACTGGTCTTCAGGGATGCAGGAGAGGCCTCCCAGCAGCTGTGCTCCTGCTTTTTCAATGCAAACTCGTGGACTAAAGATAAGGGGAGGTCTGCTCTGCTCTCTGGGGAAAGAATCTTTACTCTAAAATAGTCTATTAGATTAAATATCCCTTCTGGAAAGAATAAACTAACAACTAAATGGAATTTATATTATGCAAAGAAGAGCAAGTTAGATTTTGTTTAAGATAACTTCGGAATTCATTTATAGGCTTCTTTCTTCATAGAAACAATTCAACAAGACTGTAGCAGCAAATATCTCAGGTGATGGTGGAACACATAAAGTGAAATAAAAAACTGAGGTTTTTGCAAGAAAGCACAGGCCAAACTATATTTTAAAAACACTTTGTCCCAGAACTCTGAGCAATATGTCAGGTTGTAGAGTAGCAAAAAGAGTGGGGGGCTAATTTATTCAGATCTTCAATTTGCTTTGTACATACAGATCACAGTAGATGGTCTTAAAAACGCTTGTCATAGGCTTGACCATGTTGTGGAGTTGCCAAATTACCCCCACATACTATATATTCTTGCATTGTCACACTATCTCTATAAAGTTACCAGAAACATTATCCTTCTCAATTCATGGGTGAGGAGACCAGGATATGCAATCAACACAAGATCACAAAATAGAATACTAGTTGAACTATAGCTAAACCAAGACCTTCACTTCCTAAGAAAGAACTCCAAAATCTCATAAAGGTTTTTATAGCTGTTGATATATTTTGAATATGAGTTCTTAGTATAGGCTGTAAATATCACTCTCATGAAGGAGCTTGTAAATTCTAAATGTTCATTTGTTATAAATTTTATATTCATATGCTGTTAAAAATATAAATCTGAGGGTGTGGAAAAGGTGTCTCTCCATCGTTCAATTAGATGACTCAGGGAGCCTGTGGCTGGTAGAGGCTGAGGAAATGAGGCCTTGGGATGGTGAAGAGATGCGTCAGGGAGGGAGCCTGAGCAGTTATGTACACACAGCCAGTGATCTGGAATTACTAGCTCTGCACTAACCTGCTTCAGAGGAAAAATTACATTTCAAGTTGTAAAATATGGTAATGGTTATATTCAAAGTAGGTTTTAAGTACTCCACTTAAACTCAGTTTACATTATAGACCTGAATTAATTCATTTTAGTCACATTCCACAACAAAGTGTTATTGTACCATTTTTCTCTACAGTAAACTGAGTTTTAAAAAAAGGTAAATGACCTAAAGTAGAATGTAAAGGTTGCATTTTTAAATTTGTTAATTATGAGTTATTGATCAAGAATAGTATTCAAGAGACAGAAATAAACTTAACACTTAGCTTCAACCTCAGTTAAATACACAAAGTATTTCAATCTTAAATATACCTTAAAAAAACTATCTTATGAGGTTTCTTTTTCTTCACTTTATAAAATAAGAGAAAAAGCACTTGGATAAAAAAAAGAAATAGCAACTATGATGAAGGAAGGAGATGGTAAGCCAGTGTTAGTGGTACTACTGTATTTTGTACATCCCAAAGTGAGCAGAAAATGTCCTTAAAGCCAGGATATTTAAAACCTACCATCTATGAGCGTACCTTGATATTTTAAATTTCTTCCCTAGAGTCTAGCTTCCATCCTTTGCATCCTCCCTAATGTTTTCTTAGAATGCTGGCCAGCCACACTGGTAAAGCTCAGAGACACCTATTAATTACAAACTCAGGTCACTGTCTGAAACCAAACTGAAAACAGAGCACTGGTGTGGTAGGAGGTGTGCCATGAAAACACAAGTAAAAGTTACTGATGAGAAAGGGGGGGCGGGAAACAGTGAAAGGAAAAATTTAACAGAAGTCAGGATCTACAGAGAAAGGAGAAAAAAGTGTTAAGGCATGAGACTTCGTGTACAATGCTATGGATATTTTAATGATTCGAGAAGAATAAACATTATGCTACAAACTTACAACTGGTAGAGAAAAAAATTCTGGAGATCTAATGTACAATAATACAATACTGTGTTATAAACTTAGTTGATTATAACCAAGTTGGTTATAAACAAAGTTGATTAAAGAGTAGATCTTAATCATTCTCAACACAAAAAAGAAATGATATGCGATGTGACGGAGATGTTAGTTAATGCTACAGTGATAATCATATTGCAATATGTAAGTGTGTCAAATCAACAGTATACACTTTAAACTTACACAATGCTATATGCTAATTAAATCTCAATTTTTTAAAAAAGAGGAAACATTATCATTTCATCAAGAATCAAAGAAGTGAGAATAGGTAAGAGTTTCCTAAGAAAACATTCATAATTATAGACAAAAATTTACTGTGTCCAGCTCTGTGCTGAGCTTTTCCATGCATTACCTCAAATAATCTTCATCAGAATCCCATTTTTTTTAGCTTTGGTGATGAGGAAAGAGAGGCCCAGAGAGACTTAATATTTAACCCAAAGGTACACAGCCACCCAACAGAAAGCTCTCGCCAGAGGAAAAGGAGTAACAAGATGATAAGCATAGCTAGCAGTTATTGAATGCTACTGTGTGCCAACCATTCTTCCAGGCATTTTACACTCATGACCTTTTTTAGCACAACAACTCTACGAGGCAGCTACTATTTTGTCAATCAGGAAACTGAGGCACAGAGTAATTGAGTTGTCCATAACCTCCCAGCTAATAGTAGCTAAACCAGGAAGAACCCTTGCCCTTAAAATAGTTTTAACAATAACACCAAACTCAGTTATTCTATCAAAATCACGTAAAATGCTTAGAACTGTCTCTGCCACACAATAAATATTTAATAACAATTAACTAATTGTATTAGTACTAATAAGATCATACTCTTCCTCCTTAATAAGGTAGATACAAAGCTGGTGAAAAAGTAAAATTTGTGTATTCAATATTCTAGGAAATATTCTTTAAAATCAAATAAACAACATCTTTAAAAATTCAGGAATTTTTTTTTAGGATAACTTAACTTAGATTTGGACGCCAGGGAGTTCTAGCACTCAGGGGAATAGATACAGTATTCTGGGGCATGAAATTAAAGAGAATTATTGACCAGGAGGAAACCAAACAAAAAGTTGACTGGGATACAGCTTGTAGTTGGAAATCTAGCATGGTAGGAAAATCAATTTATGCAAGCATGCTGTTTTGGAGGAAAGGAAAGTAATATGGCATATTCCTAGAATTCCCTTTTCTATTGTTTCCCAGGCTCCTTATCTTGTCGTCTGAGTTCCTATGAGAGAGAGAAACAACCAGACAATGCTCATTCTTTCCTTGCCCTATTATTATTATTATTATCTATCAGAAATATTTGGGCTATCCAGCGCAGAGAACCTTGAGGATGGACATGAGGGTCTCCTGTTCAAGTTCACCCTAATAAATTTGGGCCGATTATTTATCCTTCTTTTTGCATAATCAGTTTGTATTTCTGGTTTGGACTTTTGCAAGATGAAGGATGGTTGATTTCTCAGCCTATGAGTCAAAGAGCATAGAATTCAGTTTGATCTTTTGACCTTGCTTTTTTGTCAAAGATGAAATTGTGTTGACAGAAAGGCAAGCTTCATGGGCCTGTAACCTGTGTGATCAGCCCAGACTGGATGCTTAGAAAGAAACTTGTGCTTGATTTAATGCTCTGCTGTCACTTTTCAAAATTCTTAATAATTTTATCTTTGAACGGATGTTTTGTAAGCCATATCCAGTGAGACAATAGAGAATATGTGTGAGCAGAGGAGACACACACAATATTCCCCAATCCTTTGTCGCCCCATTCACATACAGCATTTGTGATGCCCCATGACCCACAATGTATGGAATTCAGAGAGACTCAAGGGAGAGCAAAGGATAAGCATGTTATATTGCTAAAATGTGCATGTATCAAAAACTGAAATAAAAATAATTAAGTTAGTTATCTGCAGCATTTTTACTGTCCTGGTAAGAATAAACTACAAATGCATATATGAGCAACATAATATACATTATGAAATTTCTGTGCATACAAGTTAAATGCTCTTATATTTGCACTGAAAACTGGCATTGCACAATATAAAGATAAATGGTAAAATTCATGCAAATAATTTAAATTTTAAAGTTTGTTTGTTTTGTTTTGTTTTTGTTTTTACCTAGAGTGACAAATAGCAAAGAACAGCATGACCAGTCAAGAGAGGGAGAGAGAGTCTGTGGAAGAAAGAAAAAGCTTTATATTTTAGTGCCTTTCTACCACCTTTATCCTGCTTTTTTGAACAAGAGTACCTGCATTTTTAGTTTGCACTGGGTCTGAGAATTATGTATGTAGCAGACCTAGTTGACAAGTTCCATGTACCTGAGAGCTAGACTGTTACTAAAGCACCTCTTTTACGTTTGAGCTCATTCCCCAAATCCCTGGGTCACTACTAAACCCAGAGAACCCCTGGTGTTTTGGAGGGAGGCAAGACCATTCCACTCCTATGGCTTTGAACTGACTGGATCCCGTATTTCTCTTACTTCATTCCCTATTCCTCTCTTGCCTGAGCTGGACTAAATCACTTTATTTTATGTCTCTAGACTCTTTGGTGAGCCTTACTAGATCACTTCTTATCTTATGTTGGCATAATTCTTCCGTTTTTTCTTCCTCCCTGAACCATTAAAAAGCTCTTGGAAAATGAAGACAATGAACCAGTATAATTCATCTTGCCACATCCAGACCCTGCACAAAGGGCCTGGCATATGGCAAGTCATTCACAAACACTGTTAAGCCAAATTACATCTTCTCTCCCAAAGTCCACCACCTCATCCCCCAGCACACACCTCCCCACACATATATAACAATACCCTTTCTCCCTTGTCTGTAAGCATAGAGAGAACTGTTTTTCTTGTCATTTTATTATCCCATTGAATTAAATACAAGAGCAAATAATTTGATTCTACCTAAGAAACGCTCCCTAGTAGGCAACAAAAAATATCTTCTTCCATCTCATGACACTTCTCAGTCTGTTGCGCCACATCTATGAAAGAAATGGAAGACATAAATGACAGTACAGAGTTTTATAGACCAGACTGGCATTTAGCACATGCCTTTAGACAACCTCTCAAGTCCTCTGAACCTTAGTTTCTTCATTTTATTAAACAAGTGTGACAGTAATACCCCCAGAGAGTATGGTTGTGATACATGCATGTTGTTTCTGTAATATTTGCTGTATATTTTGTAGATACATAATACATGACTAATTTTATTATTCTCTTTTTAAGGAGTTTATATTACTAGGTTATAAGTTGGTGTTACATCCTCTGAATATTTAATTAAGACAAAGACCAGAGCTTTGTCTTACACCTACTGACCATCTGTTCCCTAAGGTAGCCAATAGGTATAAGCACTGTGACTAAGTCTTGCTTCTCTAATTGAGAAAAATGTTATGGGCGAGCTGGAGCCTGGCATAAATAGTTCTAGTCTATAATGAGAAGTAAATGGTAGGCAGTCCAGGTCAGGAGGGACATATAAGCAAAGTATGACTGTGTTTTAGTCATGTTCATACCAATCTATGTACATAAAGTGAACAGTGGACAAAAGAAAGAGTTACCCAAGAACATTTTGTACTGAATTCTGGACTAGAATGCTCTGAGTTGTATGAACCAGACACTACTAAGCTTTGGCCAGTAAATCCTGTTAAATGTGCATTTGTAACAATAGAGAATTTGGCATATATTTTCTTAGACTTCGTTGTCTGAATTTAAGTATAAAATACTTATAGGTAGGAACTACACTTCCTTTATTCTATGTTTACCTTCTTTTAGTAGACCAAGAGCTGTTTGTTTGATTATATCAAGAGTGGTAAGCATCAACGTTCAGTGGCACCCTGATTCTCTGACAGCCAAGTGTTCACTTTCTCGTAAAATTCTACTTCTCACCCTGGCTGGTGTAGCTCAGTGGATTGAGTGCAGGCTGCAAAACAAAGGGTCATCAGTTTCAATTCCCAGTCAGGGCACATGCCTGGGTTGCAGGCCAGGTCCCCAGTAAGGGGCATATGAGAGGCGACCACACATTGATGTTTCTCTCCCTCTCTTTCTCCTTACCTTCTCCTCTACCTAAAAATAAATAAATAAAATCTTTTAAAAATTCTACTTCTCGGAAGAAGTATTTTCAGGAGGAATCCTTTATTCTTCCATATTTAGTGAGCACTTACTTTGAGGACAGAAGGACAATAAGGCAATGTCTCTGCCTTTACAAAAACTCACAATTTTTATAGAATATCAGAAGAAAAGTACCAATTTATTTCTCCAAAGAGAGAGTGGACTTCTTACATTCCACATTCGAACCCATGTTGCAAACTGTGTAAAATTAATGTTTAAAGTGAGGAACACTGTGTGTGTGAGGAGATAAGGTGACAGTGGCAGTTAATGAATCAGCAGCTGGTGGCAGCAAGGACTTAAAGTACTAGAAACAGAAGCAGACACTCTTTTTAGGTTATGCCTTCTTTATGGTCGACCCTTGTTCAGAAAAACATAGCTTTACCTTACAGTGAGACTTCTTTTCTGGCTTTCTCTTCCTTATCTGTAAGTAATCTTAGACCAACAAATATTTAAGAGCCATCTCAGAATTTTTTCCAAGATCTAACTTTGCCATGATTGGTCAGCTCTTTACAAACACTTATTTTATTAGTCACTTACTCTGTTTTCTTTCTTAGTCCTCTCCAGGTCAGCTTTAATAGTACAGAGTATTCCTGAAGGCCCTTTTGGCCATATGAAAAGAAACTTCTCTACAGACTCTGTTCTGTGTACACTCACCATTCCTATAATGGAATGCCAGCAATGTTGCCTGAAGCAACCTGACACATGCAACAATATGTGTATTCATTGGAATATTAAACAGCGAAACAGTTCTACAGCACAGGCTTTGTGATCTGTTGATCACAAGCCCTTAGATTCTAGCTTCATCCTTCACCACGCATCACCCCCAGAAAATGCATTTTATTGCACATTTTGTGGCAAGATTTATGACAATTATCACCCAAATCCATAATTAGCAAGTGGTAACAGATAAGCAGATAGATCCACTTATAGTGACATCCCTGACAGATTGACACCTCCCCTTTAAAAATACCTACAAGACTACTCATTTTAAATGTGACCATGCTCAAACACAGTGTTGGCAAGCCTAGTCTCGTGTTCGTGGAGGGGGAGGGGGCTATAAAAGCAACATGTTCTCACAAGCATGGCAGAGCCCATGCATAAACCATTTGGCTTTGCAATTAAAAACAGGTTTGGCTTCCCTCTGCATCAGTAAGACAACGTCAAAGCAACATTCATCCCGAAAATTTTCCCTTGTGAATTCAAATGAACTGTGAGTCTTGGATTTCTCTTTGTTTGCATGTGCATGCCTTGAGAGAGCATTTCTGGAAGGGTTCTGTGTGTTTCTTCTTGGGGTAATGCCTTGATATGTACGTGTTGAATCATTGCTACTAGATTGTTCTCTGTGACACTTTCCATTCTGTGTCCCTTGGATATGTGGTTAGTATTTTGGATTTGTTCCGTCAGGCTTATTACTGCACATAAATTAACTAAGGCCGACCCTCTCGCCCTAGGAAATGATTACTCACTCATTCTAAATATCTTCCTGAGCAATTGACTCTCACGACTGCACCTCAGTTTCAAAGATACTGAAAAACATAAATATATTTACTCTTAGGACATGTCGTAAACTTGACTAAAATGATGGCTAATTATATCTTTAATGTTGCCATTCTTGAATGATATATTGAATTATTAGATCCCATATAATGGGAGAAATCACTACTTTACAGCTAAAATCCTTCCTCTTACTGTACAATAGTTTAAAAGATACTATGAGAGTCAATCTTAGTTCCAGTGAAATC
The DNA here is from genome assembly GCA_004027735.1 of Carollia perspicillata. Classification (NCBI taxonomy): domain Eukaryota; kingdom Metazoa; phylum Chordata; class Mammalia; order Chiroptera; family Phyllostomidae; genus Carollia; species Carollia perspicillata. Next base: position 8,078 of record PVKM010033220.1, read on the forward strand.
AATTCTCTATAAGACACTTTACTTCCATCTTCCTTTCATTCAGTTGCACAGAAAAAAATATTGAGTGTTTCCTGTTAAACAGTAAGTTTGAGCCTTCTGCTGCAGAAGAGACTGCCAAGTAGTGAGACCTAGGTGCTGAGTCCAAACCTGTAAGAACCCAGAGCCCTGCCTGTGATAAGGCTGTGGCAGCAGGAGGGGTCAGCAACTCTCAGGCCCACCCAGTGATGTACAATGGAAGTCTTGTAAAAAGACAACAAATTGGGAATGTCAATTTTTCAGCAATAGTGGTGATGGTCAACATCAATGAAAACAGAGGGACAACGAGAAAGAATGATTCATCGCAGTGCAGAACTCCTGATCTAAAAGTGATCATGCAATGATTCTTCCTGTAATTAGTTTATAGAAACCTCAACAAACTCGACTTAGATTTTAGTGTTTTCATGTTTTTTGGATGAAATTATCTTATCTCACACAGTCACCCTTAAAATTTTTCAGTGGAACAATTACTAAAGTAGATTAACTTTTTAATTACATCATTTTGAAATTCATAATTTGAGGTAAATATAAAACATTTCTATAATATGTGAAATAAAAATATCACCAGGAAAAATTAAATAAAATATACTAATATACATGGTAGTATGTGTAGTTGTGCTGAAAAATTTTTTAAATTTTAATGTATTTTTGTCATACATTTACCTTTATATGAAATGTATACACGTGTCCATAATTTTATGTGTCTCAGAAATATGTTTTGCTTGCTTTTGACTGAGTGAATAGGAAAAGAGCAAATACATTTTTCTAAATATAAATTTTTATTTTTGCCTTGATAAAAGAAGTGAATTCCCTGAATTAAGAGGGCATTAACTATAAATACATATTTTCTGCTTTCATTAATTCCTCATATTGGAGATTTGGGGAGACTTGAGTTGCCATTTGCTAGACTGGGTGTTTTATTACCTTATACATAAAAGGTAAAGTATAAAAAGCAACTTTAAATTCAGTCCAACAAAGGCAGAAATAAATCCAACTATTAACGTCACAAAAATCACATTACAATTTTCTAAAAAATAAAGTAAAAATATGTTTTTGAAAATAAAGATAATTTGACAAATCTTTCTGTCACTTGAGCCTTCCCTTCTACTTTCCAAAATATTGAAATATTTGGAAAAAAACTTTCCAAAAATGCTTTTATTGAAAACACTTTTTTAATAAGCAAGGAACTGCTAGCAATTAATTTAAGTATTGATTTGGAGGAGAGAAGAGTCTATGCTTTTATAAGCTTATAAATTTTACTAGCCAATCTACTTTATATGAGTGTATTCTATATTAATTCAGTGTTAATTAATTCATTTTCTCACAATTATGAGTCTGAAGTGTAGTAAAAGAGAAAAGGGAATAAAAGGGAGTATTGGGTCTTTAAATTTAAGTTTTCAAATGCCCAATAAGCAATTGGAGAAGGTTTAGTGTTAGAGAAGGATTCTCTAAAGAAATATTTGGGACGCACATGGGATCGGGATGGTTCACTTTTGTGAGAGCTCCGAGAGGCCAGATGTCCAGCAAGGGCTGCTTCTAGGAGTGAGCTGAAGAATCAGGAAGTTATTCATGAGAAATCTTAGATTTTAATCATAAGCTTTCATTTCAGTCAGTTAGCTGCCTCACGTGTAAGGAAAAAAATGTACACAATTCACTATATCACTATACTAATTTGTCATGTGCCTGAACTGAAAACTCCCATTGCCGACGTTATTCTCAATGACTAGAATTACAAAGTACTTTTTAAAAAGATTGTTGTTGTTGTTTTGTTTTGTTCTTAAGCCATACCTTTAGTCTTAATAAATTGAAGAAATTGCCTTCCCAAACTTAACATAAAGTATATTTATGAGGAGGCTTTCTTTATGGAAACACAATGAAATTAAAGCACCCGCATATTGGAACCACATCACTTATATCACTTACATAATGCTAAACGCGAACAGGCAGGCAAGTCCTCCCTCTTTCTCCCTGTGGTTTACAGCCAGGGACGGAGCTTAAAAATAAAACTCTGCCTCCCCTCTTTGTATTTTTGGTCACATATGTCCCATAAAAACATGGCTGAATGTACAGACTTACCACACAGGTGTGCTTTGGAAGTCGCTAGTAAAAAATGATTTTAAAACTTTCAGAAACCACCAAGCTCTGAGAAAATGCCTATTAAAGACTAATAAAATTGCGAAAATTGAGGAAAAAAACATCCAGTAAACTTTTTGTGTGTGCTTTCAGGAAGTCAGTTTAGTCTCTGTCCACGTGGGCTTGGCTGTGGTTAACTCAGGCAAGAAAAACAAGCTTGGCCATTATTGCACAACAGAGCGCTAAGGAGAGTGAGAAACAGCCATTCAATATTCATGAGGTCACCCGGGAAGGCAGAGCCACTTCTACCTCTTCGCCATTATAATTCTAAATTTTCACAAGTGGTTAAAATTCTGCAAACTAACCTTGCAGATCGTACCCATACTCTCAATGATAAACTGAGTATGAACGGTATCAGAGGAAACTGAAAGTGGTCAGCGAGGCTATTTCTTCCAGGTATACGGACCATGAGGCAAGTGACAGGGTGAATTTGGTCATTTTTAACAAGTCTGGGATTGTTTCATCTTCAGTAACTGTAAGGAGAATCATCAGGGCATGATTTTAGAGATCTTGATGCAGTTGTTGGGTATTGCTGTAAAAAGTTATGATTTTGTAAAAGCCAAAAGGAACGCACTTTTCCCCAATTTTATGACATGCGTACAATGTTTAAATTTTTAATTTAAAAATTATTTAAGGCTAACTTGATCAGCTAAATCTTGCATGACTGCCTTATTTCTGAGAATACAGTGACTTTAGTCTTCATTCAGGAGCAGTTTTCAAACCTGCTTAAGCCTAAGAATCTGCCAGGAGGCTTGTTAAAAATACACACAGCTGAGCACTATCCTAGACCTAAGGAATCAAAATGTCTAAAAAGTCCTGAATATATGCAATTTTAAAAGCATCTTGGGTACTGCTTATGATCAAGCAAGTTTGGCGACTCCAACTCAACTGGAATAGATTTGACGTTGAAAAAAACAAAATTTCAGGAATTGTACAGAGAGGAATCTTTATTATATTGCCCCAAGAAGCACAAGTATCTCTTGGAGACTTCCTGAAGTCTGGTATATAGATTTACATACAGCACAATGATCAGTAGTTGGTATCCAGTCTGAACATATACAAACGCACACATGTAAACATTTTTAAAAGCTATCTCAAAAGGCTTAAGGAAGTAACAGCATAAAAAATTGTAACTAAAGAACCTCAAACATAGCAGGCAAAAAAATTGTTAAATGAAAGAAAAACTATTCAATCACATGATATCTAATTATCCAGTAGCTACATGGTATTTTATTAGAATCTATCCTGCTGCAGTGAATTTAATATCTCATATAGATGTGAGCATAAGCAAAATGAGTATTTATATAGCTATTCATGTAGACAGCAAAGAGTATAACTTATAAAAATAAAAAATGTTTTGAGCAAGATGGAATAGTGCAATCATAAAATACAGTCCTTTCATTTCTGGATAATTACTTCTGTATTGAAAATAATATTTTTTATAAAGCCAAGAAATGCCAATAAATATAACATAATAAAATGATTTTTGTTTCACCTTTTCACTAAGAAAACTATACCCAACTACACTACACACTACAATGATTAATAATTTTTCTGCAGAAAATGCAAAATTATCCAGTCTGCCTACGTATTAATTTATATAAAATACAAGTAAAAAAAAAGCATGGGTTCAGTTAGACCAGTTTATACAAACTTTATGTAATACGAGCTCCTCTAAAGTAATACTTCTTATAGGTCAAATGTCCCTTTCCACTCCCCATATCCACCAAACACACATAATATTGGCGTATTGGGGTGTGGATGAACAAACTTTTATTACAGCATGCAATTAATATTCTAGATATTTTTCCAGAGAATTCTTTTAAGTAAATTGCTATGACCACCACCAGTAGTACTTTTTGGATGTACCAGAAAAACACTACTATTTAGCAAACCAATAGCTTCGTATCACCTTAGTACAAGGAAACTGAGTCACAGTTTGCTGACTCACCAATACTCACAGGAGCTGGAAGGGGCTTTCATCTCGGATCCCAAAAGCTGGTCACTATCTCAGAGGAACCAAGACCCCGTGGCAATCAGGGAGAGAAGAGTAATTACTAAAATTATTTGTTTTATCTGTATATCCAATTAAATAATTGTCCCTTCCATAAAGTTCCCCAAGAAAAACCATATGAATAATTGAATGCAAAAGTAAGCGAATGAAATTTCCACATCCAGAAGTTCTAGTGACTTTGACTGCCATGGCAATCTGTGCCACAGATCATTGCTTGCCCTTTCACTTCACTTAAATGCCCCTAGGGGATCCTAATAGCTATATGATATGTTTACTTTGGAATCAGATACCTGGAACAGTTAGCAGATGACCTGAACACCCAGTGATAAATTCAACCTTGTCTGTTTGCTTATTTGTTACCTGAATGCTGTGACTGAACATTCCCACTCAAAGATTGGCTTTGAAATTAAAAAACGAGAGTCTGGAAAAGTGTTCAGATGGTATTCATAGCTTGAAGTCAATGATACTACCTTAATTTCTATTTCTAAATGGAGATTATAAGAAGATGTAGAGCTGACTCTTCATTTTTTTTTCTTTCCCTCTCAACACAGACAACACTCTGAGCCCTTCAGAACATCTCATTATTGTGAAAATAACATTTAACCATCAAGCTCTGTCTGCCTTTTTGTCCCTTCCACTGATCTGGCTGCAGGAGAGTGGGAAGGGGACCAGACAGCAACCCAGGGAGCTTATTCTTCAGTCATTCTCATGTCCTTATTATCCCCACCTCTACCAAGCCTCCAGTATGAGCCAGGCAAAATTGTAAATCCCCTGAGAATGTGTAGTCAAGAGCATAATTCCTCCTGGACTCGGGAGTGAAACAAACTAGGAATTGCTGCAATTGTGGATAGTTCTGTGCATGGAAACATCATATCACTAGGGCAGGGGAAGGTTGAATCAGACAGGGGACCCACCATCTTATTATCCTCTTGTGGACAACAGAAAAGTCAGCAAACGGCAACCACACAGCCCCTGGAAAGGAGACATTTGTCCTGCTGTTGATGAGCACGAGCCCACTCAGACATTAAAAACCTATCGAGAATGCATTATTATATGGAGGAGACTGCCACATGGATAAAATCAGTATAAGCCATGGTCTGGCCTTCAAGGAGTTGATAATCTGTGTGAACAGACAAGGTTTAAATGCAAGAATGTCTTTACCAAATAAGGGACACCTGAAAGGTATACAACTTAAGGGTAACTATAGCAATAAACACCTCCTATAGGTTTTCTGAGAAAAATAAGATCACAGGCTCCTAAGACGACTGGGAAGACATAAATCATAGATTGTGAACATTGAAGATCGGAAGTAGTTTGGAGGTAGGACAATAATTATTTTTGATATGAAGAATTTACCCTGATATCTCATTGTTCCTGACTCTTCTTCATTCATTTAAAACCCTCCCTAACCAATGAAAAGCTGCGAGGTCAGATCATCATCACAAAGGAAGTGGCAGTAGAAACAAACGTTAAGAGGTATTTTTCTTTTTGTTAGGTTTTTAATTTGTTTGAATTGCTTTAGTCCTCCCCTGAAGAAATGTTTGGGGTTGAATTTGCTGACTTCTAGCCTGAGGATGAGGCAGGGGTGTTTAAGAAATCCCTGAGCACACCGAATAATTATGCTCTGTTTTTCTTTGTATACCATTCCAATATTACAGTAATGGGGGTTGTAACAAGTCAGTACAGATTCACAAAAACAAAGTTAATGAAGAAGTGAAGACTACTTTCAACTTGTCATTTTTTTTAGAGTTCCTTTGTTTTGTCTAGCTGTTTTAGCCCAAACTTCCCGCAATTCTATACTTGTTACCAACATTGATTTAATGTGTTCAGACAATTTATCCACCATACATTTTTCACAAGTCACTGCTGACAGGAATGTCTCTTTAAGCCTGTGGCAGATAGATACAAACCTAAACTTTTGCAACTGTGGGTCATAAGTCATTCCAATGGCTATCGCAAATGCAGGAGAGCTGACTTCCCACAAGAAATGAAAAAGAGTGGGGGTAAGGGGCAGGGAAAACAGGAGGAAAGGTAGGGAAGGGGGAGTAAGAAAGAGGAAAAAAGAACAGTAAGCATATATTGTTTTAGGACTCTGTCTTAGCTTGTCAGAAGTATTTTTCCTGACTGAACTAATAGTGCAATAAAGTTATAACATCGGTTACTTCAACAAGCCTCCCACCCACACAACCTTGCCATTCATACGTCTTGCTCGTTTTTCTTGTTACGTTATTATGATCTGTCTCTTAGTCAAGTCTCAGTTTGACTAACTTACTGCCTTCATCCCGTTTAACAAAAGCAATGAAATGGCCCTGAACACTCCTGTTGCTTCCACTTCTCTCACAAGCTCAACCTGATAATCTAGCTAATCAGATGTGTCTGAGACTGAAGGGCCCTAAGGGACCGCGGACTCTCTCTGTTGTCCTTCACACAATGAAAGTGCTGCTGGAGCTCTGTTCTCAATTTTAGCATTCAGTTCATTGAGACGTGTATTGAATTTTTTTTTTTTTTTTTGCTTCTTCACCTTTACATTTAAAGAAGGGACATTCCACTAACTTGCAAGGAAATGGAGAAACAAAATTGTAACTAAAAATAAAAATAATAACAGACTAACACATTGCCTACAGTGTGCCAAGCACAGTTCTGAGAGTCTTACCCAAATCAACTCATACAATCCTTATCACAATTCAGTGAGGCGGATGCTATCATTACCCACCTTATGGACCAGAACATTATGGAACAGCAAAGTTAAATGATTTGTCCTAGGTCACACAGCAGGTATGTGGCATAGTCAAAATTAAAATTCAGGTAGCTTGACTGCAGATACATTCTTTTTTTTTTTGCCATTTTTATTATTTTTTTATTGTTTAGGCTATTACAGTTGCCCAATTTTTCCTCTTTTGGTGCTTCTTATATGTTCTTTGATTACTCCCTTCACCTTCTTTCAATCTGTCCCCACTTCCTCCCTCCCCTCTTGTAGCTGTCAGTCTGTTCCATGTTTCTATGTTTCTGGTTCTATTCTGAACTAGTTTATTTTGTTCAGTAGATACCACTTGTAAGAGGGATCATATAGTGTTTGTCTTTTCCTAAGTGGCTTATCTTACTTAGCATAATAGTCTCCAGTTCCACCCATACTGTCACAAAAGGTAGGAGTTCCTTCCTTTTTCTGCTGCATAGTATTCCATTGTATAAATGCACCACAGTTTTTAAATCCACTCATCTACTGATATGGGCACTTAGGCTGTTTCCAGCACTTGGCTACTATAAATAGTGCTACTATGAACATCGGGGTGCATAAATTCTTTTGAATTGGTGTTCCAGGATTCTTAGGGTATAATCCCAGCACTGGTATTGCTGGTTCAAAGGGAAGTTCCATTTGTAACTTTTTGAGGAAATCTCATACTGTTTTCCACAGTGGCTGCACCAGTCTGCATTCCCACCAACAGAGGAACTAGGGTTCCCTTTTCTCCAGAACCTCACCAGCACTTGTTGTTTGTTGACTTACTAGCAATAGCTATTTTGGTAGGTTTTATTCACATTTCTCTGATGGCAGTGACATTGAGCACTTCTTCACATGCCTGAGGGCCATCTGTATGTACTCCTCGAGAACTATCTATTCAGGTCCTTTACTCATTTTTTAATTGGGTTGTTTGTCTTCCTGGTGTTGAGTCATATGAGTTCTTTATATATTTTAGAGATTAAACACTCATCTGATGAATCATTGGCAAATATGTTCTCCCATATTGATATAGGGAAATGACTTAAACCCAGTAGGCCTTAGCACAGGGTCCCCCTTCCCCCAG
>PVKM010033221.1:0-16065 GCA_004027735.1 Carollia perspicillata
AAAACCCCACAACAATCTTCCTCTGTACCCCCATTTCCGACTCCTCCTGCAATCAGTTACACCTGCCAGCATCCCTGTATTATCCCAAGTTTACTGGGCTGCCATCGTGAGTCTGGGCAGATATGGACCAATATCCTGGAGCCAGTCTTCCAGCTTTCACACAGGCACTGTAACTCAGGGGACCTGTCCCCCAGTTACACCTTCGGGGGAAGTGTCTTCCATCCCCTGGCTCTAAGCATGGCCACAGCTATTTAACATGTCCAAGTGACCCGCCAAAGGCCATAGATGTGTTAAATGACCATGCCATGGGTTAGCTGCAAGGCTGTTGCTGTACAAAACAGCCCTGCATGCCCTGCTCCATGCGTCCCTTCTCCCAACTCACACCTGTGGGGAAAGGGGTGAGGACATCTTCTATGTCTCTCCAATATTTCCTAGACACCTTGAGTTCTGGGCCCCATTCCAAATTCCTTTTGGGGCCCCCGTCTTGGCTGTACCCTGTGTCCATCCCCTGGAGTGTATGAAGCTGCAGCTTCCTTGTTGATTATGCTCAACAGTGTCTAATTTCCTTTGCTTCCTTCCTTATTACCTAAGTATCTATAGTAACAGAGCCACCCACATCTGATGGTCTCCTTGTTTAATTACTTGAACACCACTTTTGCCCATTCACAGTGTTGGACACTCTTTTTAGTGTGTGCGACCCTTTTGCATTTTGGTGTTTTCTCTTGCTGGAATGCCCTACCTTCCTATCTGGGGCCTTCTCACTCCTCCACAACTTTTAGAATGTGTCTTCTGTGGTATGTGCCTCTGTTCACCTGGAAGAATAGCTTCTTTATCCTAGCATTTTAAAACTAAAATGATTATTGTTTTATTTACATACAGTCAAGAACTCAAGAACTGTGTGTTCTCTTTTAAAGTTACCAGAAATATAGGGATCCAAAACATTTTTATTCTTTTTCAAAAACAGCTGTTCCTAAAGAAATTCTCCAGCCGAATGCTAAATACTCAGGAAATTTGAGAGCCATTTGTTAGCTTGAAACTGGCGTTGGTGGGGTATTGACAGCATGGAAATTGGCAAAGGCTAGAAATCAGGGTGCCCCCGTCCTTAGCTCTTTGGGCCAGTGGTTCACAGTGCAAGGTTGCTAACATTTATTACCTTATAATATAATGTTATTGGTACTCCCTTACATTCTGATATGCTTCCTTTAAAGGCACAGAAAGAGGACAGTATCCAGAGGGGAGAGGGGAGGGAATTTCAGGGGAAAAGGGAGGGGATTATAGGAACAAGTATAAAGGACACATGGACAAAAACTAGGGTGGGTGGAAATGGGAGGGAGGTGGGGAGCACTGGGGGGGTGGCCTGGGACGGGAGTAAACAACAGGAAACTGTACTTGAAAAACAATTAAAATAAAAAAAAAAGAAAGAGGTAAAGTTGTAATCAGGTTCATGACATGTGCCTAGGGTAGTAAAACCACTGTGTACGTGTTTTGATAGGGAAAGGGCAGGAACCGAGCCACTGCGTTTTCTTTGTTTGCTCCCTCCTTTCTGCCCGCATCATCTCCAGGTGCATAGTTCAGATGGACACCTTCCAGGCATTTGCAACACAATTATAAACTTTATTGATTATTAACAGGCCTGAGGTCTTTGGAGTGTTTCTTTCCCTTCCCTGCCTTGATAATCAATGTCTAACTTTATAATGAAAGCCATAGAAATAGAATTCCATTTGTAGCTGATTTGGAAATGGGCCACATGCATTAAGTTAGGGGAAGTTCATTGAGCTTGTCGTGATACAAGCGATCTGGGGGCTTGGGGAGACCCAAAAGTCGGACACATAGTGGGTTCTTGGCTTGCTCAGGAAAGAATTCAAATTCCAGCTAGCATAGTTTGCTGTGAAAGGGAATATATTAGTGGAGCAGTGAGACAAAGAGGTGGGCCACTCCACAGACAGAGCAGCCCCTCCCTGTGGGACTTACTGTTCTTATTGAGACTCATTTAATGGAGGGGCAGTCAGGACTTCCAGGGAAAAGGGGAAAGACGGGGAAAGGGGTGGAGACTTCTCCTAAGAGCTCTGTTGGCCATTCTGTGATCTTAATGGGCTTTCCGTTTCCCTTTGGATCTGGAGTCGCCAGTGGTGTGGCTTAGTATGCTAACGTATTACAGTGAGTGTATAATGAGGCTGGGGTCACCACAAGGTGAACACCAGCTGGTCTTTCGCTGGTTCTAAGCCTTCAGTCCCATGGGGGTCAGTCTTACTCTCTCCTTGACAGTCCCTACAGCCCTTATCAGTGACAGCCACCACACATCCTTCCACCACACATCCTATCTCAGCTGCGGTGTGTCCTTTACAGAAAAAAGTGTTCGAAAGTGTTGTTTCTGTTCATACAAGGCACCGTGACATTGGAAGCAACTCTGTAAGACATAGAATGTCTTGAAGGTTAATTGATTCCAATTAACCAATTAACCGTTCCAAACTGAACCATAATAATTCCAGGATGTTCTAAGTCATTTCTGTGCCTGCGTGTATGTTTAGTTTTTTGTGTTTTCATTTGTTTTTTGTGGGTCACAGGATGGGGGCTCTGTAACTGGTTCAGTGAGGTAGGAGCCACAGAGTGAATGTTTTCAAAGCTCAAGTTCAAGCTAGAAACAGTGATTTCATGGTGCCCTTGTGCCAGGGCCCAGGCAAAATTTTGAAGATGAAAGGGATGAGTGACTTTTTTCTACAGACCTAAAATGCATAATCTGTTTTTAAATGAGAAACATGTAACTATTGTTAGCAGAAAGAGTTAAATACCATGGCTTATAGGTGAGAATGGTTAATCAGTTTGCTCACCAGTTCTAAGGGGGTAAATGGTAATGGAAAACATACAATGATTTTTTTTTATTAAAATAAAGCCCTGGCTGGTGTAGTTCAATGGATTGAGCACAAGCCTTTGAAGCAAAGGGTCGCTGGTTCGATTCCCAGTCAGGGCACATGCCTGGGTTGCAGGCCAGGTCCCCAGTAGGGGGCACGTGAGAGGCAACCACACATTAATGTTTCTCTCCCACTCTTTCTCCTTTCCATCCCCTCTCTCTAAAAATAAATATTTTTAAAAAATTAAAATGAAAAAGCTTTTAGAAGCAGTATGATACAAAGGCAAATACAGAAAAAGTTAATGGTTTCCCTTTCTCATTCTCATTCTCTAAGGTAATTAGCTTTAATGTGTTCCACTGCTTTTTGTGTTCATGTCTGCCAACTATTGATGAAGAGAAATGTTCTATGCGAGGAAAGCATGAAAATACTAATAGAATTGGGAATTGGGACATGGGGAGATTCTTGAGTGTAACACTGACTTATAAAAATATTACCCCCAGCTTTGAAGAATAAATGCTTTCTGAGTTCTTTCCAACACATTTCAGTAGATGAAAAACCCTACAGTTTGTTCTTTAAAGTAGAGTGAGTTGCAGCTTCCTTTGCTGCCCTGAGAATCCTGTTCTAAGTGCCTTTCCCTGGTTCCTTGAACAAAACAAAATAAAACCAAAAAAATTTTTGAAAAATCCACTCTAATTTGCATAGGTTATTCAGTGATTTTTGGAGGAAAGAATGCTAGATAGTGTTTCACCAATTATCTGCTTTTCATGTTTTCTGTGAAGCCCAAATAACCTAATAGTTGACTAAATTTTTGCTGTATTCCAATGTGGTATTTAAAGATTATTGGCCATCATCTTCTTTGGTGTGGGACACATTACCTGGGAAGGTTATTTTCTTTTAATCAGTTAAATACCTGTTCTTTTTTTTATATAATCACAGGGTACCACATTTATGAGATACAAAAGATTAACAAGTAAAAAGTAATGCTTCCTTATATTTTTGTTCCAGCAAAAATTTTTCCTCTTTGATAAATATCCTTGTTACTTGCAAAAATATGTGTATGTATTTTCCTTTTAAATTTGTACAAAGCCATTTAAATTCAGATGGCTTTGTGATATGTCTTTGCATTTGCATCTTGATTTTTCCACTTGTTTTTGTCTTGAAGATGTTTCTGTATTAGATCATATATACCTGTTCTACTACGTGGGACATAGCATAACCCTATGCTAATGGGTGGTTTCCATTAATTTTCCCCTAAAAACAAAACCTGTGGATGTCCTTGCTTACAGAGTGTTTTGCATACATATGATTCTATAGAAAAGAACAGAAAGCAGTAGTTCCTATTTCCTTCACCTGGACCTGGGTCTGAGTAAGGGCCACTGAGGTGCTGCTGTGTGTCAGGGACGGTGGGCCTGGTGCCAGAACTCTGCCTACGGAGGGCAGGAGTTCCCATGGAATTCCCTAAAGCCCCCAGTGTCCATCAGATAAGAATGTTCATCTCTGCTGAGTTTAGTGAAATTTCCTAAAACGGACTCTTGATGTGATGGAACACACAATTGTGTGTGCAATCAGAATTCACAATACACAGTTATTTTGAAATTAAATCTATACACTTTCTTCTTTTTTAAAAAAGTGAATGGAAAGACTTCGACTTTATTCAGAAGTCCTTAGGTCCCACGCCAAGGTGCCGCATAATCTGTCAGTTTAGGAAGGCTATTGAACGTGCTTAGCAAGCTCTGAAAATCCGAGTAAACGTTAGTTGTTTTCTTCTTACAAGTTGTAGGTCTCAGAGAACATCAGTCTGTTCTTTGACTATGTCCCAGTGTAGCCTAATTTGGACATATTTTGATTATAAATACTGGTTTGACTCTTGAATCAAAATCCTGTTTGAGGAATATTAAAAAAAGAAGAAAAGTTACCCATATTGTCATTATTCAGTCACAGAGTAGTCACAGGTGAAGCCCCAAACCTTCAAAACCCACTCATCTCCAACATGCTTCTCCCGTGCCCTGCCAGACCCCAGCAGGAGGGCTGGAGAAGGTGTGAGACAAGGGAGAGCGTGCTGGCATGATGAACCTCTGGCCCTCCTTCTGTTCCCGGGCAGTGGAAGGGATTCTGTGCCTTTCCAGGAAGTCAGAAAGGAGGGTCTCTGTTTTGTTCTTGAAGCACTTGCCAACCCTTGATGCATTCTGCCTTTGGAAAACATTTTAAACCAACTTTTCGAGTGTGCATATCATCGTGGGCCTTAGCTGTCAACACGTCAAAACCGATGTGATGGACTATAATGTTTTAGTCCTTTATGATGAACCCTCAGGGTTGTGACATTATGTCTGCAGTGTGCTAGGCAGGGATTGATTTTTCCTGACTGACGGGAAACACGGTTTATTGTGGCCCAGGTCACCCCTGACAACAGACGGCCGCTTTGAACTCTGTCGGCAGCTCGCACGCTGTCAGTGAGCCGAGATGAAGAACTCGGCTCCCTTCATTAGGGTTTTAGGGAGAATGCATTTATTGGGAACAAGAATATGGCTAACCTTTGCAAGTGGAAAGAAAACATTTCTTGGTATAGTCTTCTTGTGTCAAGAAAGACTCGAAACTTTGTCAGACTTAACCTTCCCACGTACGCCCTCTACTTCCTACACAATAGAAGCTTACTAGTTGTAAAATACGAAGTGTTCTCTCTTTTTTTTTTGAACTAACATGTATTTGTAGCATATGTGGATGCCTGTGAGAATTTACTGGGGCATTTTGTTTTTAGAGGCATAGTTTATATAATGTTAGTGTTATCGAACTTGGACACAGACTCATTAACCATTGCATCATGGGAGGTAATGCTCTTAAATGGGAATTGACTTAATCTTTCAGAATCTCTTTACACTTTCCACCTGAATGGTTGAATGACCGTAACTAGACATGTTCCTGGGTTTCCAGGGCTCAATGTCATATTACTTGGATTTCTTTATTCTTAACTAGGTAGTTAGTGTAGACATCAATGTAGCTTGAAAAAGCTTAATCTGTTCTCAAAGAAAATATTTCTGAACTATTTGTATAATTGGACTTCTGTGGACTATCTCCACTTTCTTTAGATTTTTCTTCGATAATAATGATCAAAACACCATTTAGCTGTTTTAACAGGAGATGATTGTTTTTTGCTGCTGTCTCTTCTAGCATCCTTCCTGAAATATTTTCTGTAATCTAGAAAAGGCCATTGTGTTTTCCTTCAGTGAGGAATTGTGTTGGGTATGGAACCATTTGTCCCCAGAAAAATTGGGAGAGTCCCTTTTTTATTAGAGAGAAGAGCTGGAGTCAGTATATTGTGAATGGACATAAAGTCGGGCTTGGGAGAGCTGTGCATGTTTATTGACTGCCTGCTGTGTGTACGGCAGGTGCATTGCTGTAGGCACTTGACCCAGCGGCTTCTGTGTTTGTGCAGGGAGACAGACGTTAGAAAAAAGGGTGAATGGACAAACCGGTTATAAGGTCATTGGAAAAAGCAAATCAGGTTAAGAGTAAGTGCTGGCACAGTGTGGAGTGTTGCTGTTGAAGGTCGGCTGGGCAAGGAAGCTCTTTGGTAACCAACAATGGAGCAGAGACCTGTGGGTTCAGACTGAAAGTGGGGTGCTTTCTGAGGATGTGGCTCTCTGTACTACAGACACGCGTGGTGAAGTGGTTCTTGGTGTATTTGAACAACAAGGAAGCCAGTGTGTCTGTCACAGAGACGGCGGGGTAGGGGGGATATAATATAAGGTGGGGGAGAGAGAACAGTGGGATCACATAGGGCCTTGTAGGTGATTTGTTGGGAATTTTTGGCTTTTACTGTGAAGGGAAGCTGGTGGAGGGTTTCGAACAGAGAAATACCTTGATCTGACCGCATTTTAACAAGATCCGTTTGGCTACCATGTGGAGAACAGATTTTAGGGGAGACAGATGTGGAAGTAAGGCTGATTAGAGGGCTGCATGGTAAAATCTAGAGATGGAAAATGTCCACGTGGATAGGTTCTCAGTGGTGGTGTTGGTAGCAGATGGCCAAGGCTGGAAGGGGCAGGTTTGAATAGAGAAAGGAGAGTCAAGTGTTTCATCGTGGGCATGTTAAATTTGAGATGCCTGTTCCGTATCCAAGAGGAGTTGTTGAATAAGCAATGAAACCTATGTAGTTCTGGGGTTTAGGACGAAAGCCTCAGATCGGAGACATGACTATGGGTGTTTTCATTACGAATAGTATTAGAAGCCACGAGTCCGCAGAGCATTACTTGGGAGTCAGTATAGATTGATGTAGAACAGGCCCAAGGAAAGACACCTGGAGGCTGGGGATACTCAGTCTCTATTCAACAACTATGTATTGAGGGCTTTCTGCTCAGATGAGAGGAAAGTAGGAACGGAGGCTGAGAAGGAGTGGCCAGTCAGATACGAAGGGAGGCAGCAGAGTGGGGTTTCCAAGGAATCAAGGGAAGGACACGATTGAAGAAGGAAGAGGTGACCTGCTCTGTTAGGCTACAGAGTTGTTTTGGCCAAGGTGGGCACTGAGACAGAGCCATTGACTTCCAGAACAGAGGCCCTCGGTGACCTTGACCGCAGGCATTTCCAGGAAGTGGTGGTAGGGGTGAAAACCTCACTGAGGCGAGTTTTGCTGAGGGTTGAAACAGAGAAATGGGGTCTGAAGCTGATGTAGGGCAGAGGAACCATCTAATTTGCCATCAAAACCAGGGTGTGTCACTGGGCTACTTCAAATCGTCACTCTGGGTGCTGGGGATGGGGCGGGGTGGGCAAGGGAGATGTTGCAGAGAAATACCTATGTCTGTGTGTACTTTCTCAGAAGCAATTTCTTCTGTGACTTACCAGTTCCTAGTCTATTGGTAATTCGATTATTTTTAATAGACTTTGGTATGGGATATTTGTTCAGAGCTTTTTAATAGCTTTGCTTTGTCCGTATGCAATTTATTTCCTCAAAGGACAAATTGACTTGACAGTTTTGATTTCCCAGTGTACACTTAAAAAAATATCCTCTTATATAGAGAAGTCATGCAATATGAAAATGAACCTCCATGCCCTGGAGTTTTCATTATTTCATTGAAATACTTTCAGGGATGAGAGATTCATAATAATGGTTTTTGGTTCTCTAACAAAACAGGTATTTTATATATAATGACTGATATGTGTTTTGGCTAATATTGATTTTATCTGAGTTCCACTGTTTTCTTTAAACAGAAACCATAAACTCTTGATAACTTGCTAATGCCTTTCAGTAAATTTTTTCTGTTGTAAATTGTGCTTCATTTCAATGTATTTTCACTGAGAGTATTGGTCTTTAATCCTTTTTTTTTAAAGTCTTATACCATATCAGTTAAAGAAGAAAGTAAACCATTTATGTTTGTTTATAAAAAATTACAAATAATTTTTATGGTGTGCTATATTTTTTTTCACAAAACAGTAATTTAAAAGGGAAGATAAAGTTGAATAGTATTTTTAAAGAATGTTGCTATTTGTGATAGCTTTGCACAATCATTAGCTAATCTCTTAAGGTACCATACCAGGTTCTCAACTTTGGGTGCCCATTAACACTCTTAGGATGCTTTTTAAAAATTACAATGCACAGGCCTAGTTCAGGAACATCGATCAGAGTCTCTAGGGAAGCAGGTTTGCTATGGGGTTGTCTTTTTTTTTTTAATCTGTGACTGATGTGCAGTGAGGTTGAGATCCACTACTCTGTATGCTTAAAGGTAGATTTATCATTTGCGATAATTGTTATAAATCCAAAGTTCACATCATCTTTATAACCAACCTACCATCCTTCTTTCCTTCCTCTTTCCTTCCCCCCTTCCCTTCTTCCTCCACTAAATCCTTGTCAACACTGGCTAGATTGTATTTGAGGCTTGTAAGAGCCACCTATAGGAGGCACAGATGATCAGTTCAGCCATTTTCTTGTATGATTATGCTTTGATAGAATTTGTATTATCTTCAATATGTGTAGAAGACTATTTTAAAACTACTAAGCCATTTTGTGAAAATTTGTTTATGTAAAAATCTGCCATTTTACTTTTACTAGGCACAGTAAACTGCAAGAAACAAAATTTACCCACTTGTTTTTATGGTAAATTCCTTTTTTACAATAAACTTTCTAATAATCAATATAGTGATGTGATGGATATATTGACTGAAGTAGGTACAGTTAATCTGTGGTGTCTTTTAAAATTAAGGTGTGAATTAAAAATGAGTATGAGAGATTAGCTGCAGCTGGAATGCAGCTCTATGTAGATTGAAGATCTGGACTAATAGAGTATGATTCCAGACCAAACAAGAAAACTCAGTTTACTTTGTATTTCCCTTCTTTTTCTCCATAGGAAACTTGAAATTCTGCCTTGTGATTTTGAATCAGCCTTTGGACAGGAGTTTTCTTCAAATCTGGAGCAAAGGTAATCTTCATTAGTATGTATACTTCTTTCCTTTCTTACTCTACTTGGGATCGACTGACTCTTAAATATTCTGGAACCTAAATGGAATAGCAAACAGTGGGTTTCATAATGAGGTAATTTGCTTATTGAATCAGCGGCAGAATTCATCATTGCTTCTCTGTTAACTCGTTTATACGTGTGGTTTCCTTAGCATGGGGCCCCCAAGGGCAGAATCACAAAGCAGCATCACTTGGTGTATTTCAGAAGCACTGTGTGGGGGTTCATCCTGAGTTCTCAACAGCTGTTCGTTCAAGTGTAAATATTTTTGGCACAGTGATAGCAAAAAGCATCTGCAAATCCCACTGTTCTCAGCTTCCAGTACTGAGATATCTGCAGGGTGACCAGATCTGCAGAATTAAAAAAAGAGACATGTTACCAGTATATTGGAATCTCTAAAGATGCTGAAAAGTATAGTTAAAAATGGAATAGTTTCACAGAATTAATACTTATGGGAGGTTTGAGTAAAAAACTGGCTTTATTAACTTTTTTAAATTATTTGACTTTTATAGCATTAACTCCAGGCTAGAAAATAATATTAAATATCATTTGTTGTTTTGAACCTCTGCTCTTCCATGAAATCTTAGGTACCACACTCGCCTCTTCCTGCAAAGTGTTATCAGTGTGAGTTTTAGGCCAAATTATAGATAGATAGAGGGACTTGATTCTCAATATATTGATACATATTCTTGATCCTCTTTCTTCATTGCAGACTTCTTAGTATTCTCAACACTAGGGTTATGTGTCTCGGAATGCAAACTACTGTTCATAAGCTTAATATGTGAATAGAAGAAATAAATCATTACAGATTTTTATGTAATGAACTTTTCATGTCTAATACGATTGTGATGAAAACTCTTGGTTTTCTAAATTTAGCCATCTTTAAGTTAGCCAACTTAAAATCTCCCATTGTATTTGTACTAGCATTGCCCTTTAAGTTGGAAATTTATTTAACCATTAACCTATCTTTCAATGCACTTACTGCTTCTTCACTTGCAATTAGGTGGTTATTTGGGTGCTGTAAGGGTGTAAGGTCTTTTTTGTCACATTATCTCTAGTGCCTAGTCTTCGACCAGTACATAATTGCCACTGATTGCAATAAATGAAAGAGAAATTTATTATGTCAATATTGCTAATAAATACCGAAGCACTGTAGGTACATTCTTTTCATCTGAACTTATCACACCAGGTTTTATTAAATTTTTAGGAACATATGTGAACAACTGTGTTTTATTTCAGATGTTAGAAATAGACAAAATAATGATTGATAGGATCTGTTGGAAACCTTGGAGAATAAAAACTACATCTCAGGAGGTTTTATATTTGGGGAAGGCGAGGGTTCCTATTGGCACAAGGTGCGAGGTGATGTATATTTTTGAGCTGATTGAAGTGCCTCATTTCCTAAGTTTCTCTGTAGAGAATTTGATTTGAAAAATCCCTGTGCCTGACAGACACCCACTAATCAATTACTTTGCATACAGAATGATCACGTGGTCAGCGTGTCTACATGGAGAGTAGGAAAGGTATCTAAGGTGTCAGATGTACTGAAATGCTTAGAGAATGCTCATTTCCACAGGAGCTTTTGCTTAGGTTATGGCAGTGGTGAGTTCTTTCATATACACCTCTAGGACAGTGCTTGGCTGTTTGGATCCATTACTCATTACAAAAAGCAAATCTGTTCATAAATACTAAGGAATGGGGGAGTGGGGTTTTTGTGATTCTCATAGCAGAAGCTATGATTTTATGTTTGTTTCTCTCCTCTTCTGAGAAAAGACATCTAGACATTTTTCCATTTGTTGGGAGAGAGTCCTAGGAAGAAGTTGGGGACAGCACTGTGGTTTGGGGTTTCGGCAGTGAGCAAAGACTGCAGGCTGCCAGGCCTGGGACTCGTTAGCACATTTTAGTTAACTTCTGTTCTACGGGTGGCGAAGACTGTGAGAACAGAAATCAAGTGGTAAAAGCTGGCTGTTAAACCAAAACACAGAAAAATTTGAAGGCTTCTGCATAGTGTAAGTCTATCATATGAAATTGGGAATCCACCTTGGACCTATGCCAAGGACTCTGTTTAGTAGTTGTTTCTTGGGATTTGTTTCAGGGAAAAGACGACTCTAAGATTTATTTTTTGGGGTTTCTTCCTACAATGTTAAGTGACATGCCACAGAATTTGGTACAAATGATGAAAAATAGAGCTCAAGGGAGATTAAAAGTATAAAAGTTTTAAAATGTATTTTCTCTTTAAAACCTCATGAACTCTCAATGATATTCTTGGTCACAAGCCTTGGAATAGATCCCTACCAGTCCCAGAATTCTGTGTACTTGATTTAATATGGACAGATAAAGGCAGTACGTAGCAGGTAGGTAGGCAGGCAGACAGACTGACGAAAGGTAGAAAAGTAGTTAGTATCTAACTTGTCTATAATTATCAAAGATTATTGGCATCTGTGAGTGGACATAGATTGCCCTTGAATTTCTTAACCTTTTTTTCTTTTAACATCAGGCATTCTCTTCTAGTAAGTATATTTCTTACTCTGAAATATGTGGTAAGAAAAGAAATAGGCATGGTTATCTTTGAACAGCTCTGCTTATTTCTTGTGGTAGGTCAGGTTTTCTCAACTTGGGGTACTCAGGCTTACCAGGGTCCTCCAAGATAGTAGGAGAGATCACCTAGCTGCATAAAGTTGAAATACAAAAAAGAGAATCCTACCAGATACTCATTTACTTGGGATAAGTGACACAGATTGACCGTTCGCGGGTTTGTAGGAGCTGGACTTCTTCAAGTGTTTCCTCGTTTTTAACTTGACTTCACAGCCTTTCCCTGTCTCCTCCATGTGACCCGCAGAATGTGGGGACCGTGTTCATTAGATTACGAATCCATTATCAGAGTATGTTAATGTCACATGCTTATCTTCAGTAGGATCCTTTTTTCCTCTGACAAACGATTGCTTTTCTGTACTTCTTTCTTTTTCAGTTCTCTGGTAACAAATCTTAAGATCACACCAGGGTGTGGGCAACATACTCTGTCTTTTTGGTGGGGAGGACGAGGCTCAAGTCATAAAATATTTCAGTGGTCAGGCAGGTCTTATATGTTAAAGGGAGACACACGTGGCAGTTCAGGAATTGAAATATTAGCAAGATCTCTGGTTTTATAACATTAGTTTTCCCTTCTGCGCTGTCTGTAATTGACTGATACCTGTCGATGCCCTTCTGTGGGAGGAGGTGGGCGACAGGCCGGGGAGGCACCTGTGGGCTCTCGGTTGTGGCCAGAATGGGGAGCAGGGCGAGCAGGGCACCTGTCTCTGGTGAGCGGATGAGAGGCTCTTCAGGCCCCGGGTCCCTGGAATGAACGTGCTCCGTCCCTGCCTCTCAGCAGCTGAATTTATTGTTGTGTATTTGATGAACTGACTTTACTTTGCTCATGTCTATGTGTTTTTTTTCTTTCTTTTAAACAAAAACACCTTACCCGAGTAAAGCACATTTTAATAGACTTGTGACCAGCTCCCTGATTACGCTGACTCTGCTAGTGCGTAGTGCTGCTGTCAGAGCTGCGTTCCAAGGACGGCCGCAATGGAGCAGCGCGTGGCTTCAGCAGTGGTCCACTGCATTGGCCTTCTCCTTCACAGATGATGCACACAGGGACCTGGAAGCCTTTTTCTAAACTGAGTCTTTGATGTTGAGCTCAATCAGAGTTAGCAAATTTATATTAAGGAGAGTTTTTTTAAATTTCCTTTTTTATTCCCATTTCTTAATTCTGTGAGCCTCTTTATCTCACTTCTGGCATCCAGGATGTTTATTCTCATTAAAATAAGAGAAATCTGATACGTGTGATTTCTGTGTGTGTGTGTACATATATATGCACATGTACACACTTGCATTCATACACAGTATACATGCATGCACATATACATATATGTACACACACGTATATGTATATGCACACATACATTGGTATACTTTGAAGGCTTGGTATCAATTGATATTTTAATCCTATTAAATCTATTTGTGTACATCATCGCTGTTAGAGGAATTCCAAGGGAAACATGTTTTGATAATACGGTGCAATTTAGAAATCACCTCAGAGCTGTTCCTAAAGCTGACTCTGGAAGGGCCGCGCGTGTGTGTGTGTTTTAAGAGTGTGTTTCTAAGGCAGTGTTTTCTCTGGCCTCAGATCCCACTGCTGTCCCTTCCTACGTACTTAGTGACTGGTACAGAACTGCCTTTTTATTTATTTTTTGCAAAAATAGATGATTATTCAGCTTGCAGACCTCCACTCCTTTAAAGTCCAGCTTAAACGCTGCCTCTGGTGAAGGAAGGCTTCCCCACCTTGCCCAGGTGGAGAGGGAGGGTCTCCCTAGCACTTCTGCTGTGTTCCCGTCACTGCCCGTGTCACCGCATGCCTCTTTGAGATTAGCTTCTTGAGAATGGACACAAAAATGCTTAGGTGAAGGTGTTTTCCTTTTAGTTACTGGGAGAAGAGCCCAGGGGGCCGTTACTGTAGGTCATCTGCCAGTTGCTGAAGGTCAGTGTCGGTATTTGATGCTCTCTGGACCCTGGAAACCCTCTTGGCCTGATGTGAGTCAGCAGGAAGTTCTCACTCTCTCTCTATCCCACTCCCCCCTCCCTCCCTCCCCCTCTGAACCCCTCCCTCTCCTCCAGGTGTGCCTCTGGTCCTCAGACCAGGTTGGGTCCCGTTCCCATTCTGCTCACATGAGCCCCACCATTCACTCTTTTCCCCTTTGCTCTGTGACTCCCAGATGCTTATCTGGTGTTTCCTGTTACAGCCGGTAAGAACTCATATTTTTATTAATGTATCCTTCTTTTCCCATAGCTCATGTGCAGGAACTTATTCTATTTTTGACTCTGTGGTTATGTGCCTTTGACATCTGGAGTGTTGACAAATGTGCCATTAA
This sequence comes from Carollia perspicillata, assembly GCA_004027735.1. NCBI lineage: Eukaryota > Metazoa > Chordata > Mammalia > Chiroptera > Phyllostomidae > Carollia > Carollia perspicillata. Next base: position 14,200 of record PVKM010033221.1, read on the forward strand.
AATATAACCCATGTTCATGAAGGTATTATGATAAGGTGTATCATTTATTATATGAAGGATACAACATTATTCAATTTAACCATATCCTTATCTTCTAACCCTAGAGTCTAAAGAGATTTATCATATTTTTATTCTAATCTTTGTAAAAACTCCTTTAAAATCATTTTTGTGAGAACTGGAGCTTAACCTTACTTTTGAGAACATAAAAATGCTTGGAGAGTGCTTCAGTTTTTCCCTAGACTTCCATCTTTAATTACAGAAATGTGTGTGCATTGTAAACATTTAAAACAAAACAGTTTATAATGAAAAAGTGTCAGTCCCCATTAACGATATTCCCTTTACTGTTTATTTTATGCTTAAATTTTTCCACTATTTCCCTTGAAATGATTTTGAACCATCAGTTATGGTAATGGAAGAACCACTACTACTAAATAGGAAAATGCCCTTAAAATGGTGATTACCGGCTGCCGGGACTCTGCTCTCTAGAAGGGCAGTCGGCACAGACATGCCAACTGACGGCTTCGTGCCGTGGAGGTCTGTGTCCTGAGCTGTCTGTCAGTGTTTAATGCGACCAGGAAGGCCTTCCCAGCTAGTGCAGCCTCGTTGCCTCATTGGATTCTCTCCATGCTTAGCTTACCCACACTTTCTGCCTCAGTCTGACGGGTGGTTAGAGAGAAGGACAGGAGCAGGTTATTAGCACTCGGCCTGGCTAGAGGGCTGGGCCTCGGTGGCGTGGTGTCACAGGGGAGCAGACTAAAGGGACAATGGCACAGAACGAACGATGCCCTCTCTGCACTGGCCAGATGGCGGACTGGCACATAAACCTAGGACACACACGTAAAACATCACTGTCGGGTCGACCATTCCGAGGCGAAGTTAACACTGCATTCTCTGCTTACGGCTGATGGCATCTGGCTCTGAGAAGGGGCAGCGTCATTGTTCTGGGCAGAGTACCGGGGGCGTGGGGGGCCCTCCCTGAGATGCAGACGTCGCCGTGTGCAGCCGCTCTCCCCAGGTACTCACCGAGGAGGAGGGAAGTCCAACTGGCTAGTCTGCTCTGCAGTGCTCACCTGCAGCTTCCCCGTTTGCCTGGAGGGCTTCAGCAAGGGCAGGCTGTGGAGAGGCCCTCGGGGACATGGCGCCATTCCCTTCGGTTTTCTCCCACTGCGTGTAGCGGATCGCTCCTTTAAAAGTCTGGAAACATGAGTCTTTACCTTGGCCCTGTTCTAAAGTTTCAGCTGCATGTACTCTTAGGTGTTAGATAAGCGTTTGTGTTCCTGTGTGTGTTAAAGTTTTGTCCCACATTGCCGAGTGGCTTCTCCCTTGTAATACTTGTATCCAGGCCATGTCTGAATGTTTACTTAGGAGGTTTTGCTAGCGAATGAATACAGGTGAGTTAAAGGTTATTTCTGCTGGTCACTGTCTGTGTACAGTTACGGATTTAAAAAAGTAACTTGGCTATTTTGGGGGGTACTAGTCTTTGGAGGAGCTGACTGTCTCTGAGCTTTGAGTTTTCTAGTTTTAGCTGCTTGAGTATTTGGAAAGAAGACATCTCTGGGAAACAGAAAACTTAGTGAGAACGTGGACCTTCTGTACTGCCTCACTGGGAGAGAGATGTTTGGCTGGGAAAACATGTCTCCACCCCCTTTCTATGTCTAGAGTCTCCTGATGATGGTTGGAACAAACCGAATGGGGTAGTGTAGGGGAATGGCAGGGTAAAACAGTTGTTTAAGCTAGTAGGAGAGGAGCAGTAGGGGAAAAAATACCTTTAAAAAAACATAGTAGAACACATTCAGTATGAAATGATTGATACATCTAAGGGCAGAGTCTCCATGGAAGTGAAACAGCGAGACCTTCTAAAAAGGC
>PVKM010033222.1:0-16075 GCA_004027735.1 Carollia perspicillata
CTTGTGGCCTCTGCCCAGACTTCCCGAACATGCCATTACGGGTGGTGGTGGTGGCAGTGGTTAACCATGACTTCTTCCCAGGCTTAGGGTGGGGGCGTGTGGGGGCATATGGGGGTGGGCTTTCCACTGTACTTAATTTGTGTCGATATAACGAAACTTATTCCTGTTTCTACTTTGCTAAGAACTTTTTCTTTATCATGAGTGGTTGATAAACTTTATCAGATTCTTTTTCTACATATATTGAGATAACTGTGGTTCTTCTCCTTTCTAAAATATGGTGAATTACTCTGATTGCTTTTCAATTTTTTAAAAACATCCTCACGTAAGGATATATTTACTGATTTTAAAGAGAGCAAAAGGAGAGAGAAACATGAATTGATTGCCTCCTATGTGTGGGCCAGGGGAGAGGGAAGGGAAGAGAGCAGGAGGGAGAGACCGAGAAGCATCAGTGTGCGAGAGAAGCACTGACAGGTTGCCTCCCGTGCGTGCTCTGACCTGGGATTGAGCCCACAGCCTTTCGGTGTACTGGTTGATGCTCCAACCAACTGAGCCACCTGGCCGGCCTACACTGATTGCTTTTAAAAACAAAATTGAAACTATTTTTTAAAAGCAGTTTCAGGTTCACAAAAAGATTTGTGGAGAAGGTACAGAGGGTTCCCACGCACCCAGTGCCCCCACCCCCATGCACAGCCTCCCTCTGTCCCCCGCCAGAGCGGAACCTTGGTTAGAACTGATGGCCTACACAGGCACAGCGTGGCCGCCCAGAGTCCACAGTTCACGCTGGGTTCACCCACTCAGTGAGTTTGCACAACTGCGTAATGCAGTGACATGCAGCCATCATTACAGGGTCATGCAGAGCATCTTCACTGCCCTAAAAATCAAGAGCTCCACCCGTTCACCCCTCTCCACCCCTGCCACCAACCTCTGCATCCACTGAAATTGTCAGTCTCTCTAGCTCTGCCCTTTCTGGAATGTCAGGCAGTTCCACTCACACGGTGTGTGGCGTTTTCAGGTTGGTTCCTTATACGTAGTAACATGCAGTTAAAGTTCCTCCATGTCTTTTCATGGCTGGGTAGCTCATTCCTTTTTAGTACTGAGTAACAGCCCATGGTCCGGCGGGACCACGGTTTGTCTGCCTGTCACCTGCGGAAGGGCGTTTTGGCCGCTTCCACGTGTTGGCGATTCTGAACACGGCTGCTGTGAATGTTGATTGCTTTTCGAATGTTTAGCCAATTCTGCATTTCTCGAATAAACTTCTTGATCATAATATATTATTCTTTTTAAATGTTGCTAATCAAATTTGCTAGTGTTCTGCATAGCCTTTTGCACTTGCATGTGTAAGAAAGACTGATTGGCACCCTTCCTCCCCGTCCTCACTGAGTTTGTGCCGTTTCGCTGGCCTCGTAAAACAACCTGGGAAGCATTCCCTGTTCTCTGGAGGAATTTCTGGGAGGTTAATATTATTTCTTCCTTAAAGTGTTGAAAGTATTCAAATATTTCTTTGTGGGAAGAATTTTAATTCTAAATTATTTTTGGTAAGTCTGTTTAGAGTTGATATTTCTTGTTTCAGTTTTGGTAAGGTGCACTTTGCCAGGAATTGTGTGTGCATCTAAATTTTCAAATTTATTGGCATAAAGTTCATAATCTCCTACTACTATCTTAATATCCTATTATCACCTCTTACTAATTGTTGATATTTTCTTACCTGTTCTCTTTCAGCCTTGATATTGCTAGTTCTGCCCCTTTTCACTTGATTAGCCCTGTCAGAGGTCTGCCATGTAATGTCAGTTGCATTACTCTTTCCAAAGAAGTAACTTCATTTTGTTCAGCTTCTAAATAGTACTGTTAGATATTAATTACTTAAGATAATTGCTTTCCAATCTCCATTCCTGAAATATACATTTAATAGTATATTAATTTAAGAACAATTCTATCCATATCATTTATTTTTTTTAAGATTTTATTTTTTTATTTTGAGAGAGAGGAGAAGGGAGGGAGAAAGAGGGAGAGAAATCTCAATGTGCAGTTGCCCCTCACATACCCCCTACTGGACACTGGGCCCACAACCCAGGCGTGTGCCCTGATTGGGAATCGAACCAGAGACCTTTTGGTCCGCAGGCTTGGGCTCAATCCGCTGATCTGTGCCACCCAGGGCGGCACCCAGTTTTGATATTTCTTTTCAATGTATCATTCAGTTCAGAATACTTTGAGCCCCTTTTTGGATAATTCCCAGACAATTGGGGGTTTTCTGGTTATCCTTTTGTTGTTTTCCAGCTCAATTCCAGACACAGGACATACTGTGAGTAATTTTAGTCTTTGATTTATATTGAATCTTTCTCTCTCACCCAGCATGTGGTCAGTTTTGGTAAATGTTTCACGTTCTTATTGAGAAAGGTTTCCCTTGCAAAGGTGACTTGCTACCGGGTGTAGCGTACTGTGCTGATCAGATTCAGGCTGTCGCTCTGCAGTTGGGACCCTCCTGCAGGTGCTAGATGCCTTGTTCGCAGTCTGCTGGGCGCTGTCTCCCCTCCCTGGCCGCTTCCTGCGCAGGGGTACCTTGGGGCAGGGCCTGGGGCGGGGCTCAGGGCGAGGCTTCGTGGTCAGCTCAGCCTTCTCACTGGTGTCCAGTGCCCCGAGTGCTCCGCTCGGCCTTGTGCTGCCGGAACCTCGGCTGGTTTCTCTCTCATGAGAGGCTTTTTCTTGGATCTTCAGGCCCTTGAAGACATAGAATTGGCAAATGCCCTTTGGGACAAGGCAGCCACCTCTGTCACCTGTTGTCACAAGGGCCTCACAATGGCTGAGACTCCAGAGGGACTGTTTCCACCTGGCTTGGTGGGGCAGTTTCCACCCAGGGCATTTTGTGTCTTGTCTGAGCGTTTCCCTCACCCTCACATGGAAGTTTTGTTGCGCGTTAAAGAAATTCCATTGTTTCTGTCTGGGTTTGGTTTTGTTCTGCCGCGATGTCTCTGACCCCCCTGCGGGGTGGCTGACCAGGAGGACTGTGCTTCCTCTTTGGGTTTTGGTCCCCGAAGCCTGGTGGGTATGATGACCGCTCATTGGACTGTCACTGTGGCGAGGCGGAGCTTGGGTCTCACGGACACGTTCTGGAAAGTAGGTGACAAAATTAATGTTTGGTTTTCCTGTGAGTCCTTCCTGTAGACTTAAAGGCTGTATTTAAAAAGGGGTTAGCCACATTGCTTAGAGATAATGCAGCAGATTTTTAAAAGATTTATTTATTTACTTTTTAGAGAGTGAGGAAAGGAGGGAGAGAGGGAGAGAAACTTCAGTGTGTGGTTGCCTCTGGAGCGTCCCCTACTGGGGACCTGGTCAGTCACCCAGGCACGTGCCCTGACTGGGAATCGAACCAACGACCTTTTGGTTCGCAGGCTGCGGGGGTTCAGTCCACTGAGCTACACCAGCCAGCGTGGTAGAGTGGATTTTTGACAGCTGAAATACGGCTCCTGGCCTTTCAGTAGTTTGTGTAATAATACTGTGCTCCTGTGATTCCGCCCCACGTGCAGGAGTGGGGGATACAGTGATTATTATCTTGTTGGGTCAGGTCCCCATTCTCCTCCAGCACGGAGAGAGAACACGAAACAGTGCTGTTAATAGGTTAATGTAATAATTAACGTATCACATTTCAGTCAGTAGATTTCAAATACTGCACAGTGAAAATTATTTTTTTTCTTACAGAATATGACAGGTACCTAGCATCTAGCAAGATAATGGCAGCTGCTTACCTGGACCCAAACTTGAATCACACACCAAATTCCAGCACCAAGACGCACCTAGGGACCGGTGCGGAGCGTTCCCCGGGAGCCATGGAGCGAGTGCTGAAAGTCTTTCACTATTTCGAAAGCAACAGTGAGCCGACCACGTGGGCCAGTATCATCAGGCACGGAGATGCCACTGATGTCAGGGTGAGTGCGGCGTCCTGGGGGCACCGCCAGTGGGTGCAGGAGGGTGTTGGCGGCACTTACCAGCAGTAAATCGGTCATTCCTATTCCTGTATCGCAGAGATGTTAACTTTTTCTTTAGGACACTCATTTCACTAATGCGTGACTGGCCAGAGTTTAGATTGTTGTGCAGTTTCTTTGGAGGATAATAATGGAATCATACATTATTTATATAACACCATTGACTGATTTTTCTCTCCTGGTTTTTAATTTTTTTTAATTTATTTTTTGCTTTGTGTTTTTTCTTTTCTTTTTTAATGTAAGTATGTATTTATTTTTATTGTAGTTTTTCCAATCGCCTGGTTTTGTTTTCAGTTCTTCAAAGGTTACAAAGAAACAAAGCAATTAAAACAGCCTCTAATACTTGTGAAATAAGTAAGTTGTTTTCTGCAAAGTGTGATTTTGAAGGTATTTTCATAACTCCAAATAGGATAGTTTCTTAAAAGTTGTTGAATGTCCTGTCTACCTCAGACCCTTGGCGAGGTTCTGAGGTCGAGGAGGTCCCTGCTTGCACAGCGGACGTCTGCGGGGAGAGGCAGCCATGGCCTTCGCTGCTGGGCAGTGCTGAAGGTGCTTTCTGAGGGGTCCTGGTGATCCGGAAGCCCAAGGAGTCCCGGGTGTGGGAGTTGGATGGAAAAGGAGGGTTTCCTGTGGGGGTGAGTGAGAGTTGGACAGAGAATTCTGGGAGCTGCACACCCCAGACAGAGGCTCCCGGGACAGGAGTGGGAGGCAACCCCAGGGCTTTGGAAGACAGAGTTCAGTGTGTAAAATTCCAGGAAGTGTTTACTGTGATCAGTGTTAAAGGAACCCTTTCTCCTTCCTGCCCCGCCACTTAGTCCATGCTTGTCTTTAAGGGGACAAGTGTCTGTCTCCATACGAACCACTGTCATCCTCCTTTTACTCACTCCATCTGTCACACACTGTCAGCTGTAGGTGCTGCCTGAGCCACTAGAGGAAGGTGGGCATCTTTACCCGAACCTGTGGGAGGAAAGGACACAGTACACTCAGTCCCCGTGGTTTGCTGGAGGGGAACACGCCTGTTTGGATCAGTACTAATCATCGCTGCCAAGCTGGGCGTGGAAGGAGGACCACAGCAGAAAGCGACTTTCTGGTCCGTTTGCAATCACCTTTCTGATTGGAGCAGGAAAATGCACAAACATCTGGGGCTCTGTGCGTTTGTGGAAGTGATGAATGTCGTGAGCAGAGCTTTCCTGTGCCCAGCACGACCTCCCAGCAGTTTCCATGTCCAGCCCCTGGCAGTGCCCATGTCTGCATCTGTCCTTGGTCCCTCTCAGGTGCTGGCTGTTAGGTGGCGCCTCTGCTGCTGTGTGTGTCACCGTGTACCCTGTTCTCTCTGAGAGAGGGCTGATTGTTCTGGATCCAAAGGATTTTGGTGCCACAAATGATATACAAGTCCTAGGAAGTTCAACTTTTAAATTTAATTCAGCTCCTACCGTACCCTGGCAGCTTGGTTGGTTGGAGCGTCGTCCTATGCACCAGAAGGTTGTGGGGTTCGATTCCCAGTCAGAGCACATGCCTAGGTTGTGGGTTTGAGTTTTGGTTGGGTTGCGTGTGGGAGGCAACTGATGGATGTTTCTTTCTCACCAACGTCTGTCTGTCTGTCTCTTCCCTTCCCCCCATCTCTCTCTCTCTCTCTAAAATCAATAAACATATCCTCAAGTGAGGATTAAAAAACAAGGTGTGTCTCTGTGTTACCGCTTTCAGTTTTTAGTGGAGAGTCAAAATTGCAACCTTGTTTAGTACGAGATGCTACGGCATGGCGACGCTTAGTCACGCAGACCCACCCTTGAAGTCCTTCTGGCGTCTTCAGGTAGAGTGAAGGGGTGAGATGGCTAAAGTTCTTTCTGTCCATTCCGTCAAACTCCCACACCCGGAATCTACTTCTCCCTAGTAAGCACCCCAGTTGCAGCCGAGCCTCCCTGATCTGCAGGGGGCTCCAGTGTGTGCCTGTGAGCTCAGGGGACTCGGAGGGGGTAGGTAGCCTTGCGGCGGTCATCAGGGAGGACAGCCAGGGAAGCTGGGATTACTCCTGAGATACTGACGGCCAATGAAAGTCTGAGGAGTGGTTTGTGCCCTGCACTTGCTCTGTGTCTGGGTGTGGAAGGGTAGACAGGTACACAGGGACAGGCGGCTGACACACAGATGTGAATGGCAGCTTTGACCAGGAGGAAGGCAGGCCACAGCAGTGGGCGCTGTGGAGCAGAGGGCCATGCTTGGGCAAGGGCGCTGGCGTTGGGACACACTTGGCAGTGAGTGGGCAGAGCCGAGGCGGTGGACAAAGGTGCCTTTGTGGGAGTTTGAAAGAGGCACCAGCTCCCGTCTAGTGCAACTCAGGGATCTGTGTGTTGGTGGGGAGAGGCTGCAGGAGTTGCCTTTGAGAGGGTTACTAGAAAAGATGTCCCTTCCTCTGGGCAGACCCCCCACCCTGGAGCTCAGGCTGGATTTCAGCCACTGCCCAACCCCACTCCCTTGGCTGTGCGCCCTCTGGTGGTGCACAGCCTGCACTGTCACCCACCGTGGCCCTGTCACAAGTTCCTGGCCTTGGATACAAAGCTAGAAGGACATTTTATGCTTAGCTCAGTTCTTCCTGTCCTTCCTGTCCCTGTGGGAATTCTTCATAAAGTTCTCTTTGCCTCTTCCGGCCCAGTCCTTTGTTCGTGCCTTTGTCCTCTGTCCTCCCTCCCACACCTCCTATGTGTGACACGAAGCTTGTCCTGGACTGAGCAGTCTGCTCAGGAGGTGGGCCACGTGCAGGCACCAGGAGCATCGCGCAGGAGTGGCCCTGGGTGCGGACACCCGCTGTCCCTGCCCTTTTCTGTGTGTGGCATGGGTGTCTGTCTTTCCCAAGGGGCAGGCCAGGAGTGCCCCCAGTCGTATTGTCAACACACGATTTTGTGGTAAAGAAACACCAGTGTGCTAATGCGTGTCTTACATGTTAAGTTACGTGCTAGATTCAGTTAACTGTGAAGTTTTATAAACCAGTGATGATTTTCTTTAATAGGCATTTTCATGCTAGTATCAGCATCATCTAAAAACCCCCATTAATGGCCTATTTCGGGGACTGTGGTTAACACAGCCTCACACAAGGGCAGCAGGTGGCTTTGTCGTGTGTGAGCAAGCTGTCCTGTGGGCCTCTTCTCTCTCTCTCTCTCTTTCTCTCTCTCTCTCTCTCTCTCACACACACACACACACACACACACACACACACACACACGCTTGTGAGCTCCTCGCTGCGCCGTGAGGGCAGGGCCAGGCCTGCTCCCCTCCCTGCAGCCCCAGCAGAGGCTTCACTGCCTCTGGGGAGCCCTGTCAGTGGCTCCCTTCAAAGGTCACCTCCCCTCCTCTGTGGAGCCATAGGCTGCAGAACCATTTGCCAAGCTTGGGGCTGGTTTAGATTGCTGCCCATCAGTCTTTGGAGTGCAGACAGAGTGGTTGGGCCCAGCTTCAGGTAACTTTTCCTACAGCGTTGATTTTGTCAGACACCTGGTCTTAATTGTGTGTTCTTAAATGCATGTTTTTAAACAGTGGTCTTAGTTACAGTCTGGTCTCCAAGAGTAGGCTGTCCTTGGTTCAGAAAGTTGTGACCCCATGGGAGGGAGGGAGTAGGTTGGGTGGGTGGGCTGGGATGGGATGGGAGTAAAAGACAAAAACTGTACTTGAACAACAATTAAAATAAAAAAATTATAAATTAAAAAAAAGTGTGACCCCTCCTTGGGTCCAGCCTTCAGCAAAGTGATCCCTGAGGGTGGCCGGTGCACTTTGGCAGGCATGGGGGCGGTGCACAGGGCAGGCCACAGACCTGTTCTGCGTTTCCTTGCCTTGCTTATCAGCACAGAAAAGGAAGGAGCCTCTGTTTTTTTTTTTTACTTTTCCTTGTTCATAACAGTACTGTGAAAAAAAGATTCCCAGGTGGAATTAATTAGTTTATGAACTTGAAACTCCTTACCTAAGGTTTTTGGTTCATTAATAAAAAAGAAGTGACCATCGAGTCAAGTTCGAGCGTGCAGTGTTTTGTCTTTAACAGTTGTTTCTGTGGGGGGTGTTTCTAGGGCATCATTCAGAAGATAGTGGACAGTCACAAGGTAAAGCACGTGGCCTGCTACGGATTCCGGCTCAGCCACCTGCGGTCAGAGGAGGTCCACTGGCTGCACTTGGACATGGGTGTCTCCAGCGTGCGGGAGAAGTATGAGCTCGCACACCCACCGGAGGAGTGGAAGTAAGATCTCACACCTGCTTCCTGTCATTCACACGTGCTCTGTTTTCTGTGCTCCGTCACACACCAGAGGGTGAGCGCCTGTGCTGACCTTTTGCGCTGTCCTTGTGACTGCTGCGTGAAGTTGGCTGGTGACCGTCCACCTGGGATCTGTCCTCCACTTCTGTGGAGTCTGTCTTTGGGGCACTGTTGACTTCTGGCTGCTGGCCTGCTTGTTGCCTCCCGCTGGGATGGCCGATTGCTGGCCGTACCTCCCTGGCCTCTGCTGCTTTGTTGCGACTCTGCTCCCACAGCTCTGGCCTGCCTGTCTGTCTGTCCCATTGCATCCCTCTGGGTGGCAGGCCTGACGCCCCTGAGGAAGCCAGGCCACCACCGGCTTCGCTCCTGGGCAGCATCGCTGGCTTCGTGGTGCTGGGCTGGGTGTCTGATGCTCACAGAGGACATTGCAGCAGGAGGGGTCTCCTAGGGACTCCAGGGGCAGGAAAGGACTCCCTGCCTAGTCCTCTCCTTGGTTCTCTCCCAGTGGTTCTCGTCACGGGGAAGTGACCCTACGCGCTTGCAGGAAATCGCACATCTAAAGCCGTCCCAGTGGGGAGGCACGACTGGTGAACTTGGGGTTCTCGTGCTGGTGGGCGACGCCGCAGGGATGGAGGGGCGGGACTGGCGAGGGCACTAGGTGTCATCAGCCTGTCCCCCCAGAGTGGCTGGGCCCATCAGGCGCCCTCAGAGGAAAAGTCATGTTTCAGGTTCACAGAGCTCCTGCTGGAGTTCACCGAAGAGACAGACTCGTGTTTTCAGGCGCGCTTGATCTCAGGGCCTGCGCGAGCAGGACATTCCAGGACAGCGTACTTTGGTTGGTTTACATCAATGGCTAGTGAAGATTTTACCTCCGACTGTTTAGTCAGTTAGTCAAATAAGTGCTTAAAAACTAAGACTATCTAAAAGCTAGTTACCAAGGTCTGCGGGTGTTTTTATGTAACACGCTGCTGGTGTCCTCTTCGTTTGTATAGACGCGTCCCAGGCACACTTACCATAATGGCGTTCTCAGTGCTCCATGAAGTGTTTGGTGGGTGGGTTCTGTTTTTGTTCTCTGAAGCCAGTGTACCCAACCTCAGCTCAGGCCAGGTTCAGCGGGCACCGCTTGGCTCTGCGCGGCAGTGACCCCCCCTGGGGAAGGCGGGGGGGTGATGTGCCCACCGAGTGGCTGTGAAGAGCCAGGGGCTGTGCAGCTCCAGGTTCTTTACATCTGTGTGTTTGTAATTCGTAAAATGTGCATGTCACTTAGTCCTCCCAAAACCGTCCGAGGTAAAGACCGCTTTACACGTGAAGACAGAGGTGTGAGTTGATCTGCGTACACTCGCAGGCGGTTTGTGCGACGGCTCTGGCAGCCCCCCACTGCCTGACTGCCAGGGCCCATCTTCAGAGCCCATGTGCCTGCCCCGACGGTGGTGAGGTCGCCGCAGGCTGCTGAGAATGTCATGGGCGCCGCAGGCTCTCGAGGGCGGCACGGGGTCTGGCGGGAGGTCATGACACTGAGGTCAGAGATAGAGCTGATCCCGTGTGGGTTTTGAGGAGTGGGAAGCCTAGTTCGGGTGGTGGTGGGTGTTTGAGAGGAGAGGGTGTGTGAAGTGTCCCTGACGAAGAGGGGACTCTTAACCAATGACTAGGCAGCAGTTCTAGAAGTCATCGGATGATGGGACAGCAGAGGAGATGCAGCCAAAACATCAGGGGCCAGGAACTTGGATCCGAGAAAGTTAGCCCGAAGCCCAGCACAGAGAGGTGAGCAGGTGGGTGATGGGAAGGCGGGTTGATGTGACACGAAGAGTGAGAGGGTCAGTCCGTCTCTGACAGGAGCCCCAGAAGAAGAGAGTGAAGAGGAGTGGGATGTGAACCAGAGATAGTGGCTGAGAGTCTTCTAGAATCCCGAACAGGGTTAGTGAAACTAACTGGACACTGTGGCAGGTTGTAGTAAAGCAGCGTTGTATAAAAGAAAGAGCAATGCTGTTGGAAGGAACCGGAGGAAAAACCAGACTTCTCCACAGTGGTAGTCGGTGCTGAGGAAATAGTGGACGAGGCCTTTGGAACGGTGAGGAAGAGGACCTGGCAGCCGCGTCGGCCGAGCAGTCGCAGCGCGCCCGCCTGAGCCGGGCGGCCCCAGTGCTCTCCGAAGACAGGCCTCCGTTGGCGAAGCCCCCTTCCTGGGGAGGGGTCGCTTCTGATGTGGGTCTCGCACACTGGGAGGAGTGTCAGCCCCAAAGCTGGGCAGGTCTAAATAGTCATTATCTGTGAAAACAGGAAGAGTGACAAGCACTGATTTCTTTCGAGTGAAAACGTGGAAGAGAGCTGGATGCCTGGCAGAGCAGAGGCGCTCTGCGTTAAAGCTATCAGCGCGGCGCTGGGCAAAAGGCACGCTCACCAGCCTCACACGGTCAGGCTGTCGGCCGGCGGCCCAGCAGGGCATCTGCGCGTTCTGCTCTCAGTGCGAGCCCCTGAAGCTGCAGTGCCCAGACCTCTTCCTCTGACTTGGGGGAAGAGCTGGGCGCCCCCTTGAGACCCAGTACCCCGCACGGGTGCGCGTCTCACAGTCAGTTCTGCAGAGTGGCTGTGCACACGCTGTTTGTGAACATCCGCACCGAAGTGTGGGCTGTCCTCTCGGGACGGCTCTCCCTCTTGGGAGTAGGCGGACCGAAGGGCTTCACTGCCCACCAGCCAGGGAGGCCGGGCGGTGGCTATTGCTCTGTTAATGCCTATGGAAGAAGTTTTAAGTCAGAAAAGCATTATCAGGGATGTAGAAGGTAGCCTCACAATAATAAAACACTCCTTTTACCCAGAATTTAGTGAGTATAGAAGTAGATATAGCCTTAAACTTGTAGGTACCTGAAGACCTTCCTAAAAGTGTATAAAGCGACAATGTTAATAAAAGAATAAAACCTACCTCTTACTAATGAAAGCAGAAGGAACACAAACAACAGTGAGCAGTTTTAAATTATGTATTTATTCTTTCTGATGTAGAATTTGGCACATAGCAGTATATTAACCAGTGTAAAAACACATTCCCAAATAATTCTCGGTTCAGAATACAACACCCAGCTTGCTGGGGCTCCCTGGTGGCGTCCTCTTGGTCCCCCTGTCCACTCGTGTGCAGGAGCAGGCTCAGTCGCTTCCTGCTTTCTCAGTACTGTCTTCACGCAGCCTCCTGGGCACTGGGTTGACCTGACCATCCCCTCTCTGCTGCTGCTAGCCTTTATGTTTAGGGCTGCACCAGGCACTTCTTTTCCTCTTTCTCTGTGCCCAGGGCGTTATATTTGCAGTATGGTCAGACAGACGCAGGAAACCATAACCAAGTCACAGCAGTGACCCAGGCAGAGGCACCGAAGGAAGGGGGACTAGGGCATTCTTAACAGGAGGGGTGGGAAGCAGTCGTGCAAGGATAGATTTTAAAGGTGGAGCTCACGGAATTTGTGGAGATCTTTTAAAATGCAAAGAACCAATGAAACGTGTGCGTCAATGCTGCTTGTCGGCTCCTAGGAGCTCCTCATCCTGCCCAGAGCCAGGCCCACGTCTCCGATGGCCCCTTGCGCTGGTCCCTGTACTGTGCCTCTCGTCTGCTGCCAGCTCCTTGCTCGCTGACTAGCACACTCACATCCCCTGTCTCTTTCGGCCTCTGTGGGAGCTTTTCACTTGCCCCACTAGCCACACCAGCTCGCTCCCTGGCTAGCCAAGCACATTGCTCCTTGGGGCCTTGACACTTCAGCCGTTTCCAGCGCAGCTTGGCTCTCCCTTCAGTTGGGTCGAGTGCTCCCCTGTCACCTCTGTCCTGTGGCAGTCCCAGACCCTTCTGCCTGCTGATGGCTTCTTTCCCACTCAGGACCTTGTTTGAGTCACTGCATCACTGTTCCTGGGTTCTGGTTACGCCTGGTATGCAGCAGGCACCCCGTAAGAAATTCTGGTGCAGGTGGAACCAGCAGTAATGAAATTGGAAGACAAACCAAGAGACAGAGTTACGGCATGGTGTAGTGGCTCGTATTCAGCAGGGAACCACACAGGACCCTGTAGGGACACTTGCTTCCGAGGCGGCAGACGTGGGCCAGCACAGACGTCAGTATCCATTCGCGTGACGATGGCCCTATCAAGGAGGGGCTCTCCGCTGGTTGAGTTACTCACAAGAAAGCTGTGGTTCAGAGAGGCTCGGCGACCCCCGGGGTCCTGCAGCTGCCGTGGTGGCCAAGTGGAAGCTGAGTCCTGTCACTCCGCTGTGTTTTCTCCCCTCCTGGGAGAGCTGTGTCCCTAGTAGAAGCAGAACTGTTGGCTGTCGTTTTCTCTGCCTGGCCAACAGTTCCTCTTAGTCACAGTGGGCATGTGAGGACTGCGCACTCCAGCTTTACTTCTGAGAAGTAAGGGCTTAATGCTCAAACGACAGTGCTGGCCTCGTGGAGTGACTGATGGCAGGGCCATAGCTCCACTGTGCCGCCGCCTGTGGTAGGGTCTCCTCGTGTTCAGTAAGCCTGATGGGGGGACTTCCTCACTCAGCCTTCCTTTCTTCAGACACCTCAGTGAGCTGGCCTGCAGCACATGGACCAGGTGGGAACTGGCTGCGGCAGGACCACCTGCCCAAGCCGCCAGGACGCGCCGGTAGGGAAGGAAGGGCTGGTTTGATGGACAGGTCTTCTGTTAGAAGAAGAACAGCAAAGTTAGATCCCACCTTAAAAACACACAGACGTCTGCGCGGCCTGGATCGAGTGGGGGAGAAGGGAGTTTAGTGGGAAATACAGTTGAGTGACACATGCTGGCCCTGGAGTAGGAAGATTTCCTCAGTGCCCCCAAAGTGTTCTCTGTGAAAGGAGAGAGCAGCAAATGTGACTTTTCAGAGGCTAAGACATTCTGTTTATTGAAAGACACATTTTTAAAAGTTCAAAAACAAGTAAGGTCTTAATGTTCAAATGAAAGTGCCTGGACTTGTGGAATGATTGGTACCAGTTCCCAGTCCTGTGAGGTGTGAACTTTTTTATGCTGTCTGCATGGCGTTGCAGCTGGAGAAGGCATTCGTGACACGTGTGACTGACGAGAGGTGTTGTCAGAGTGGAAGTACTGGTCGACGTGGAGTTTGCAGACAGCTCTAGGCATGAGCAAGAGACATGAAGGCATTTCCTGAAAGAACAGAGGTGGGACCAGTACCCACAGCAAGACCCTGTTGCTTTATTAGTGCATTCGTTATTGAATTAGGGGCGTGCAGGTTAGCGGTTAGGGAGACGCCACTTGGGACCTCAGCGAGATTCTGGCTCACATGGGGTTGGCAGGAAGTGAGATGTCTGGTGGGATCGGTAGCTAAAGAGGCTGTGGACCCAGCAACGTCTTGTCCGCATACTGGGGAGAAGGTAAAAACTGGTAAAAGCCATTGGGGAAAACAGCTTAGCATCCCTTTGAAAACCAAGGGATTAAGTGCCCTACAGTCCTGCAGCCTCACTCCACGCTCTGTCCTTGAGAGACTTGCATTTGTACATGGCACCAGAGGTGCAGAATGTTCTTAGACGAAGCAGTGAGCTCTAGGGACATACAACAATGTGGGTGCATCTTGACCACATAACACTGGTGACAAACACAAATCCCAGGACTGTGTACCTCCAAATTGGACACTTTTAAATGGCTTGTGTTTTGTTACATGAATTTTACCTCCACCTTAAAAAAAACGTAAGCTCCAGAAGACGACCCATACATAGCGTGGCACGCTTTTATAAAGTAAAAAGCAAAATAAACCTGAACAATGGTGGGGAAACGTGTTGGGCAGGATGTCATGACACATGAAACTGAAGGGGCAGAGGGAAGTAGCCAGTCCAGAGCTGCTGCAGGGCAGCCTGCCCCGCCCTGTGGGGCCCTGCTCCCCTCCCCGTCGGTCTAAAGGGAGCCCACCTGTCGCAGAGCTCCTGGGAGACAGGTAGGTCGGTGGTGTTTGGTAGGACCGCGCCAGCCAAGGAAAGATAACTGCAGTACCATGCCGAGTTGATAACGCAGCAAAAGGTGTTCTGCAGTTTTGAGAGATTTCCATGAAACATTTAAACTTAAAAGGTTTGTACTTTGATAATTCTAGTTAAGTGGATTTTGATAACTACTTCAGTTATTTGGAATCACCTACCTGGAGTGGCCAGTTTGGCTTCTGAGTAAGTTGATCAGTTACAGAGAGAGGGTAGGCGCTTCGGGGAAGTGGCTGGTCCTTCCAGGCGGTGCGCCGGGGCTTGGAGGGCTGGGCCCTTGCAGGGCAATCAAAAAAGACGGTCCCTTTTGTTGCTCTCAGGATGTGGGTCCCGTTCTCCCGCTCTGCGTGCCTATGCTGCTGTTTAACAGCTGCTCTCGCTGCGAGAGGGTTTTTCCCTCAGATCTTCACAGAAGAAGACTCTTTTATGTGGAGGAAAGGTGTCCTTTTTCAAAGATGACAGAAGAAGACAAAAATGATAGTTTAGGAAGTTCTAGATTGGATTTTGATACAGCTTTTTATGTTATCTGGAAATGACATTCCGTATGTATATGCCTTAATTTGAAAAGCTAGCATGCTGCTATAACGCTTGCGGGGCGCAGCGCGCCAGTGGGTGACGGGCCCGCGAAGCCATTCCACTCAGGCAGTGCCTGCCATCTGCGGGGGACGAGTGCGGGCCCTGCCCGGCAGAGTGATGGGACTGGGGACATCTGGGCTGAGCGTCTGGGCTGTGCATCACACTCTCTCCTTGTACTGACAGATCGATGGATTATTTTCACCCGATTTTTAGATAATGTTTCAGAGGATGGGCAACGCCACATCACCATCGCATTGTAATTGTAGATGAAGGACTGAGAAGTTGACTGATTTCTGATTGTTCTGTTTTCTGAATTATTTTTAGATATGAATTGAGAATTCGTTATTTGCCGAAAGGATTTCTCAACCAGTTTACCGAAGACAAGCCGACTTTGAATTTCTTCTATCAGCAGGTATAGGAGGGTGATTTAATATACTTTTTTCTTTGTTTCTTTGAATCTTGTTTGTTACAGTTTCACTTGAGAATTTGCTTGAACCTAACATTTGGGAGGATATAAATTTGTCACTGTGGCACTGGTGAGACTGGTGAGAAGGTAAGAACTTCTGACATCTGGTGAAGATTTCTGTGCTTGGGCAGCTCTTACAGGACACTGTGTGTGCCAGGGAGTCCGCTGCGGCACATCCTTTGTTCATGCTGTGATTCAGTGCAGTTGACCTGGCTGGGCATCAACAGACGTGTCCCATGTAGAATTCATGGTCAGAGCCAGCTGCACCCGTACAGTCTCAACAGCAATTTGCATAAAAAAGCCAAAATGGACCTTTTTACAATAAGAATAGCTTGCTTTTTGCCCCCTAAGATATTAGTTAGGCAATAAATATATGTGACATAAATGAACCAACACAGTTTTACGGCCTGATAAATGTTACTCATTAGTATTTGTGAGCAGTGCCCCTCAAGGCTATCTGGTGAAACCAGAGACATCTGTACACACGCTTCTGCCACTAGACGCACTTGGTGATTTCCGAGCGAGTGAGAATGTTGATTACATGTCTGGTGTGGGTCGGCGTGCAGATGAGTGGGTCGGCACCGTCCAGTCCTCAGTCTGGCAGGAAGGGTAGTCCGCTGCTGGGGCAGTGATGTGACAGGGCCTCGGGGCCTGCCACCCAGTGCAGGGTGGGCCTCAAGGGACCCCCCCGAGAGCTGTCATCTGAGGAGTCTCCCACTTTGTAGATGAGGAAGAGAGTACTCTAGATGGTATGGTGCTTGTAAACCTGAGCCAGCGTGGGTTGGGATGAAGTGGGAGAGAGGGGGACGGCAGTATGTGAGGGGGTGTTCGGTCCCTCCTGCAGCTGACCGGAAGCCAGTAAAGAAGTTCTTCA
>PVKM010033223.1:0-16067 GCA_004027735.1 Carollia perspicillata
AGGATGCTTTAAAAATGGCGTTTCCTGTGATTGACAGTAGAGCAGCAGAAGGGAGGAAAACAGACTTCAGGACAACCAGGCAAATAGCCAACCAGGGCACCTGTGCTCCCTCCAGCACCCCATCCCTGGCAAATATCAAGCACATTCCTTTTGTGCTATAAGCTTTGCAATTCAGTTAACTTTTTCTTTTCTTTTCCTCGTATTTCCTAGTGACTTTTATAACCCGTCTCCTGTGCCCTGTATAACACACAGATGCTGGAGTTTGCTGTGGAAGAAAAGCAGCGATCAGAAGGGGATGTGCCAAGGGAGTAGACCAGTGGTGAAGGCATCATACATTTTATTTGGATACAGCTTCATTTAAAAAAGATCTGGGTGAAATGCTTTTTTTTAAATGTATGTTTCTCTTGACAGACTATGCACTAAAACAAGTATTCATGACCATCAAACATTTACTCAGTGCTCTGTTCATTGTTAGGGTGGGTTTAGAGGCACACAGAGTATAAAAAGAGATGAGTTTTAGATTGAGTTGTGTTCTAGCAAGAAGCAGAGTGGCTGTACATGGAAAAAGGGCAAAGTGTGTTCTATGTATCCATCATCCCTGCTCCCTACCTCCACCCTCTTGGAGTATCCCAGACTTGCTGGGCATGTCTCCCCAGGGCCTCCTCATGTTCCCAGAGGCCTAGATGCTTGCAGGGACCCCATGCTGCCAGAGGGAGCAGCAGAATCTGTGCGCACCTGTGGATGCCATAAGTTTGCTTCTCATCCATCTCAGCTCCAACCGTTGCCACTCACGTGGCACTCCTCTGGTCACACTGGAACTCGTTCAACCTGAATCTCACCTCCTGAGGGCCAGGTCCTCTTTATAACTTTCATTTATCCAGAGGCCATTATGTGCCTGGAATTAGGCTAGATGCTTTGTTTGGATTATTTCATTAATCTTCATGGCAACTCCCATTTTACAGATAAAGAGACAGATTTAGTGATTAAATGATTTGCTCAGGGCCACTCAAACCATAAGTCATAGAAGTGGGAATTCAACCAACTTCTATGTCCAAGCATATATGGCAGTGCCCTTATTTGTGGTTTCACTTTCCATGGTTTCAGTTACCTGCAGTTAACTGTGGTCCAACAATATCAAGTGGGAAATTCCAGAAAGGAACGATTCATATTTTAAATTGCCTGCTGCTATGAGTAGCACAGTGAAATTTCTCTCCATCCTGGTCTGTCCTGCCCGGGACATAAGTCATCCATTTGTCCAACACATACAGACTGGACACGCTATCAGCCTGTTAGTCACTCAGTAGCCCTCTTGGTTATCAGATCAACTGTCGTAGTATCGTAGAGCTTATGTTCAAGTAACCCTTATTTTCCTTAATAGTGCCACATTTACACAACATCCATTACAGTATATCGTTATAATTGTTCTATTTTATTATTAATTTGTTGTTAATTTTTTTCCTGTGTCTAATTTATAAGTGAACCTTTATCATAGGTATGTGTGTGTAGGAAAAAGAGTATATATCGTGTTCGGTACTACCCATAGGGTCCAGCACCCACTGGGGCTTTTGGCACGCATCTGTTTTGAATAAGGGAGGACTACTGTTCTTCATTACAATGTCTCAGACATCCCAGGGCCAACCCAGAGCAGCAGTTCTGCAGGCAGCTGTATGCAGCTTTTTTTTGAATACCAGGCTCTCTGCATGTAGAGCACTTTATCCTTTCACCAGGCCTTTCAAAGCTGCCGTCACAGCTCTGCGTGTGCACACACATGCACACACTGGAGCTGTGAACAACTAGATGGGCAGGTAGACCTTTACAGACACCTGGCTGTCCAGCGACAGTGTACACACTCACAGTGTCCTGTCCAGGACTCGTGCAGTGTGCTCTCCCCGTTCCTGGACTCCCGTTAGCCTTCTGTCTCGCAGAGGGAATCAGTGTCAGGTAATCAAACACATTTCTTTCTTGGTCTCTCTCATTTAGGGGGCTGTATCTACTTCCTACAGCCTATCTTGTACCATTTATCAAGCCCAGTGTAAAATCATTCTAATAATAATTCAACCCAACTGGCCTTCATATCTGGTGCTTGCTGGAGTATAACAAAGATCCTTTCATTTTGGTTTTAAAGCATTGTTTCATTCAACCAGCTGACTGCAAACTGACACACATTCTAACCCAAAGGTTATGCATCAGCAGGTAAATGCAGAAATTCTATTAGTTTTCAGACCTGGGGCTGATGCCATTCATTTTAAATAAAATCAAAATCCTATACAGGAATAGAAAAAGTACCATGGACAGATTCATTTTTAAAAAGCATCCACTTACCTATTATTACATGAGGGCTAAGAAGGCAGTAGTTTCTGTATTATCATGTAGATACTTCTAATAACTGTTCATTGACTTTGAAAAAGGTCAGTAAATAGCATACAGAGAATAGATACTTTTAAAAAAATATTAAAATACTGATTAATATAACATTAAGAAATTAAAGTCCCTTGGGTACAGAGAGAGAAAAATTAAAATGCCTTTGACTCTTCGTGAAACTGCACCAGGCTTATATAAATCTAAATTCCTTACCTTAACCTGAGCTTAAAATAATGGGCTAACTTGACAGAGCTTTACAAACTCTAGCAATGAACATTATCATTTATTACCAGAGTGACTGATAGGGAGTAGCAGGGAGATATCACATATTGAGAAATGTCCAAAAAGTTTAGCAAGACAATATTTCTTTTTCACAATGCAAAGATAAAACAACTATAAAACTTAGAGTTTATTGCACTCACTTGGAAGAAAGGGCAGGTGGGTGCTCTGGTTAGACAGATTGCAACCCTCTCTTATAGGAACAGAAAGGAGAATGAACAAACACAAGAGGTAATGTTTATTCCACAGTGCAAGAAGGTACACGAATTTAAAGTCCATCACAGTAATTAAATTTCTGTGTTGGCACAGTATATCTCACCATTCAGAGTTCTAAATATAGTTTATACGGTGCCTGTGAGCAAAATGCAATGCACATGAATATTTACCTTTGTAGTGATGATTCTGCTGCCACATGCTCAGACAAGAAGGGCTGAAATTAGGACAGACCAGAACACGGTCAACAGAATTTGATGAGAATCATTTCAAATTGTTGAAATGATCTTGTGTCTGAGAGCAGTGGTTTTCCAAACACTTTTGGTGACAGAACCAATGGATTGAAGTGGAGTAGGTCCGTTGAGCTATGGCCATGAGGCTGGGGCCAGGGTGTTCCAGGTCCTTGACTGCTCAACGCCATAGTAGGCTCAGATGCACAACCTCAAACTACCATTATAACCCATAAATAAGTAAAATACCAAGTCTATTTGGTATTTTATTAATTTTAAGGTACTGTAGTGATCTTAAAATACTGCAGATGGCAGAGAGCTGTGTATTTCAAAGAAGGGCTTGTGGAATGGGCCCATGATGGTAGGGAAGAAGCAATAAGATTAGAAGAAGTAAATGTTCCTTACTTTCTGCCACTCTTCAGGAAGATACCATCTCCTTTCCCACTATTGCCACTCCCTCAACTGTGGGCCTGGTCCCGGTACCCACTCTGTGTATACCCCTGTCCCCAAACTGTCCAGCTCTGCCCTCTTTGCTGGAAGTAGTTGTGACTGCAGAGAGCTGTTTTTCCTCTTATGCATATTTCTGTAGCATTAGCTCAGATTTCCCCAAGCCTGTTCACTAGTTCATCAGTCAGCTCAGGGTAAGCATTCTGTGTGGTAACAAATTACTGTAAGTCCTCAATGTCTTATAACCACTTATTTCTTGCTAGTGTTCCATGACCATCCTGGGTTGACAAGATGTCTATCCCTCTGGGACCCAGGCTAATGGAGCCCACTTATTTGGGACATGGCTGGCCTTCTGAAAGAGCAAAGGCCATATGGCAGTGTACTACCTAAGGATTCTGAAAACTTTGTTTGAAGTGGCACACATCATTTCTGCTCCCATGTCATTGTCCAAAAGAATCAACTGGCCAAGTTTGACATCAAATAAGGGGTAGGTATCATCTTTCCATAAGAAATGGTCTATAGGAAGGAGTGGCAATGTTTTAAACAGTCTACTACAACCAGCTAATTGTTTAGGCTTTCCCTCTCCCCAACCATGGCGAAAGATCAACTCAGCAATCTCAGGTTTGCTTCTCTTGTCATGTATTTTTAACTGCAGATACCGCATTTCTCTCGCATTGACATCATCCATGCTAATTTCCAATGAGAGTGAAAGGTAGGATTTCTTGTATTAGAAATACAAGAAATCTTCTTCTTTTAGAGCTTGTTTTTCCTTTTAGGCTTGCCCACTAAATAATTTCATGCCTGACGCTGCTACTAGCTTTTAAGATATTTGGAAGGCAGACATACCTAACACGTCCTGAACAAAAGGACTGCTCTGCCTCGGTGCTGCTGACTCCTCCAGGGGGACATTTTTATGGAATCCAGTGATTATGAAACCAGCTTTAAAAAATACCTGCAGTACACATTATGAGTGACAGAAATGCTTTGTATCAATCGGAATTTGACTTTGTATCATAGATGTTTAAGATGGACTAACCCATAACCTATTCATTCAGGCATTTTTTTCTGCATATACTGTGAACCAAGCAAGCACTTTGCCAGATCAAGTCCTGTTCTCACGGAGTTTACAAGCACAACCTAACCAAGGAGGAATAACTGGCATCACAGATGGCACGCTCCGCATCTGGTATCATCCCAACGGCTACAGTGACCCCAGCTCTACTACTTATTGACTGAAAGACTGATCGGGCTTCTATAATCCTCTCAAAACTAAGATGGGGAGAATGTAAGTAACTACCTTGTAAGTTATAAAGATTTCCTGAGACAGTGAAAAACACTTTATCGTGTCCAGAGCACAGCAAGTGCCCAGTAGACATGAGGCATGGGCCTCATCTAATCACGATCAGATAAAACATTAGAGTGGGGGTGCATCAGAGACTCTGGCTTTGCAGAATCTCATCTGAAAAAGATCTGGAGGTCTTTATTGAAACAATTCACTATGGGCCAACAGTGTAATATAGCTCTTTAA
Source organism: Carollia perspicillata (assembly GCA_004027735.1). Classification (NCBI taxonomy): domain Eukaryota; kingdom Metazoa; phylum Chordata; class Mammalia; order Chiroptera; family Phyllostomidae; genus Carollia; species Carollia perspicillata. The sequence continues at coordinate 5,059 of PVKM010033223.1, forward strand.
ATAGCTAAATCCAATTCAAGTAATGGATGGAAAATACTATATTGTAGGGAAATTAATTCTACTTTAGTTTTCCTTAATCAAAACTCACCTAGACCAGATTGGGCTTGTTCAGGGTGGTATGGCCATAGACATTATTCACGGCGGCCAAGACATGGAAACAACCGAACTGTCCTTCGATGGGCGATTAGGTGAAGAAGATGTGGTGCATACATGCAGTGGAATACCATGAAGCCAGATGAAGAGGTAAAATACTGCCATGTGTGACAATGTGGGTGAACCTTGAGAAAATCGTGCTAAATGAAATGTCAGACAGATAAAACGAGGAACCACATGATTTCACTCATACGTGGGATATAAAACTGAAAGCAACACAGGATCGAATCAGAAAAACGAACAAACGAAAACTCACAGACACAGACAACAGTATGGTGGTCACCGGAGAGAAGGGGGAGGGAGGTACTAAAGGTTAAAGGGGGTCGAATATATGGTGATGGAAGATGATTTGACTGCATGGTGCGCACACAATGCAATATCCATATCAGGTATCATAGAATTGTGCACTTGAAACTTATGTAATCTTATTAACCAATGTCACCCCAATAAGCTAAAAAAACTCATCTAGAATATAGAAATATGTTCTCTGGTCCGGGGCCTGCATTTCTGAAAATGGAGTAAGTAACAACTGTATCTGCATCTCACAGGGTCCGGAGAACACACTCTCTATGAAGAGCAGTTCCCAGTGTTACATGCTGGCAAGCACTCTCCCATTCGTGTCACATCAGTAGTAGTCATGACATGCGGCAGCTTTAGTTTCTTCTAGAAATATTGCAGACAACTGTTAGTCACTCCTGCAGAGATGCTTTATAATATTCTTCAGAATGTCAAAAGGACTTACGCCAATCCCTAATTTCCTGCTGATCTTTACCTTGACCTTTCCATCAAAGTTTTCTCAAACTGCTGGAAACCCTGCATGCTAACACGCAGTATGATACTCTTCCTATTTTTTTTTTTTGCCTCAGTCTCAGCACTACCATGGGCATACATTTTCTCTGCCATTATGGTTTGAAGCAGTTCACCACAACACAAATATCTATGGCAAAAGAGAGGCTCCTGAGGGGCATACAACACACAGTGCCGAACACTTTCAACTCAGTGTGGTGCAGCGGAGTGCTTACTGGCTGAGACTATTTGCCATATGGGGCACAAATGTTTGCTGCCTGAAAGACTGTAGAACACTCAACCACACCAGCTCTCACTGGTTCTGGGTATGCTGGCACTCTGAGGAGCTGAAAAATTATGTATTAACTGTATGCTGTAATGAATTGTTCTATACAAGCATATATTTTCTCTGGGAAATGATTTTATATAAATCGTATTGTTATGACCGAGACAACAAAAGGCAATGCTAAACGGAGCACGTGTTCTGAGTGAGCAGCGCTTTAGGTAGGGTAAGGGTCGACCGTCGTTTGCTTAGAGAATAATGAGGTGATGAGGGATACAGGAAACGTGGTTGGAGCAACTAGGAATGCGAGCCTCCAAAAGAAAACACAGTTCACTTGAAAGCTACTTTCAAGTGAGAAGAGAAGCCGACTTGCTCTGTCCTGTTCCAGAGGGCAGAATGAGGGCAGAAACTGGAAATTAGGAGAAAGCGTATTTTTGTTCAGCCCGAGAATGTATTTCCATTTCTTTCTGTCCAGAAAAGGAGTAGTTTGTATTCTGTGATTATAATGAGTTCTGTGTCACTAGAGGACCGTTTGTTAGAGACACTATATATGGGGTTCATTGATGGGGTACTGTGGTGGTTTATAAGCAATGGCCACAAATTAGCAATTTGACAAACTGACATCCCTCCTATAGAAATATGGTGTCCATGTCCCCTCTCCTTGGATCTGGGTGGGCTTGTAATGACTTTACTTCATGAAGGATGGTAGCAGTGACACGATGTGCTTCCAAAACTAGGCCATAAAAGTCTAGACAACATCTGCCTTGTTTTCTTGGAAAGCTCACTTCTGAGAGGTTCTCTTTCAGAACCCAGACACCATGCTGGGAGAAATCTAATCCATGGGGAAGGACCACCTGTGGGAAGAAAAATTCCGGTTCGATTTAAACTTTCCCTTATATCTACTTCATCATTTGAAAAACTAGAAATAAATTAAGTTTGACTAAAATTTAATATTCTACTTGATAATAAATTTAGAAGTTAAAGAGGCCAACACAGTAAACATTCTCTTTCGGCATATTCTGACATACTCTGATTCAGGTGGTCTAGTGAAATTGGTTTATATATTTATTATAGAATCTAGTTTGGACTTATTAACTAACCCTCTTAACATGGACAAAGGGCTTAAAGAGATTCTGCAAAGAAATCCCAGACTGACCAGGGAAAAAAAGTAACAGTGCAAACGCATGCACGTGAGAAACTGACAGCCGGCAGCTGCCCCTCGTAGGTCAAGCTTCTGACAGGCACAGTGCCGGAACAAAAACTGCAATGGTCTGACCAGAACCGACAATTTAGGAATTATCCAGGAGAATATACGAAATACAGATTTATATCTACCGTATTGTTGACCCTCACCCTAAGAGTTCTGCCTTGGTGTATTATGGCAATAGCAAGCACATATGGGCATATTTGTAAATATCAGATGTAAAGAGAAGGTTGAAAAATATACCTGCCAATGTTCAAATATTTTTTACTTATAAAATGCCAATTTCATATGATTCAAACTAATTTATTGAGATTAAAGGCTCAACAATTATTTACCTCTAGAGTGAGTGCAATAAAAAGTGGCACGGAGACTAGTGGTTTATGGAACGAGACGTGTGGTAAGCTTGGATTTACAAGTGCACAGGAAACTTTTTGCCATTGCTCTCCAACTGGGTGGATCTCTTGTGTATATATGAGCACTGACACATGACATGTTATAAAATTACTGCTTTTCTTGTCTGGGGCATAAATAACTTTATTGTGATACACGGACCCTTTCCAATTAGAGTGATTCTGAATACCAAGATATATTGTGAAGCACTGACTTGAATGACAATGACTATTCTTTGCCCGACTCCATTCTGCAGGGATCTATCTAGAAAACCAACATTCCTTAGAAAGAAACAAGGCTTTAAAAAGAATAATCTTTATAGGAGCTGGTAGTTATACAGAACTTTAGTGCCAATAAAAAGAATATGAGGATTACTTGCTCTTTTGAGGCTGTGAGGTAATTAAAAAACAATATTTAATGGCTTTTGGAACACCTATTTCCATGAAATCTCAGCACTACACAATTCAGGGAAATCAGAATAGATAAATCACCTAAACAGATCAGAAGAAATGGATAAAGCAACAATAATTCGATGCCACCTCCACCCCCTTCAGATTCACTGAATTATTTCAATCTCTTGGTGCAAAATCCCATAACACTTCAAAGCATGTGTCTCTCTTTGGGGCTTGTCAAAATTAGTTTCCGAAAGACAGCACAGGGAATGCTCTTCCACACAAGGGACCATCTCGTGTTGTTGAAGTCCTTCCCCGAGATGGCTCAGGATACCCACTGTCACCCAGCTTGTGTGGTATCAACTCTTTCGTACCAGCTAATATTGTGCTCAGTTTCACAGCAAAAGGTCTAAAACCGGGTTTATTCTTGAAAGTAAAAGGCGATCATGGTTCAGTTTTTCCCTTTGTTCTCTCAGTCACAGCTTCATTCAACAAGTACTCCAGTGGCTACCATGTGACAGGCAGAGATGAAGGAGACAGAAGCATATAGCATTTGCGGTCGGGGGCTAAGAGACCACAAAAGAATCAGAATTCCAAACACCAGGTGAATTTGCTCCCCCAAGGTAAGTTGAAAATGTGAGAAGAGTAAGACAGGTTGTTAAAAACTAATGTGTTCTGGCGTTTGGTGTACCTGTGTAATTTATATTTAAACTCTAGCTCTCTGAGAAGCTATCCCCAAGTTCCAATCCTGTGAGAGAACACCTGGAAGGAGCAAGAGACAGAAAAGGCAGGTTGAGTAAAAGGGACGGGGAGCAGCCCGTCACCAAGTTACTGGGCTACGATCTTGCAGGCAGAGGTAAGAATGGGCATGAACGTAGCCAAAGAACTTAGCTAACTTTAGTAGGAGTCTCCTACTTACTAGCCAAAGATGGGACAATTTTAGCATCAATAATGATAATACCTACACTGGATTAAAATACTTTAATATATTTTATGTTATTTTTCCAGTATATTTTAAATTTATATGTTTTTACAATATTAAAAAATTATTGGGTGCTGATAGATAATGGCAGGGAGCTAAATCATTTTAAGAACTATAAATAAATCACCCTTCTTTTCTACACTAACTATCCCACTGTCAACCAAAGAGTAAACAAAGAGATTTTTTTTGGTTCTAGAAATATTACATCAAATAAATGAAGAGTGCATGAGAAAATGATAATATCATCTTATAATCTCTAATGGTTTGATGGATCTAGGCATTCAACACTAATGGCTACAACTAGATACTATGTGTTTTTTATTATATAGGCAATATCAGCTATGTAGTTGTCTTATGAAACAATTCAATCTGAATGTGGTGAAATCTCTAGCCTCAACTGCTAATGATGGAAAGAAGAGCATTAAAGAGCTTACTAAACTACATTATGAGGATGCAATCAGCAAGAGCTAGACTGTGAGACATTACAAAACAAACAACTGAATATCTTCAACAAATGAACTGCAAGGAAAAAAAGGAGAGGGGAGAACCTATATATTTTAAAGGTCTTAAAGACATGTCAATCAATTGTAATATATGGGCTTTATTTAGATTCATATATTAGGTCTAATTTTTTAATGTATAAATACTATGACACTTATGAGATAACTGGGATACAAACACTAGATATTTGATGACATAAACAAAGATGGTTCAGTTTTATTGTGACATCGGTATTCTGATCATATATAAAAACTGAGTTTTCATCTTTTAGAAGTATATGCTGAAATAATTAGAAATGTAAAAATATAAATGGTATAAAGTTGGATTTGCTTCAAAGCAATATAGAGGCTGGGGTTGGGAAGATGTGGTTAGTGGTGGAGATGGGGCAGGACAGACAAATGGGTTAATGTTTGTTGGGGCTGGTGATGAACATGGAGGTTCATTATACTGTTGTGTTTATGTTTGTGTGTTTTTGGAATTCTTCACAATAAAAATCAAAAAGAAAATATATTAGTGGTCATATAAACTCATATACCCAAAAGAGCAGCAAAAACCAGCTAACTTAAGCTGGTTTACATTTTCCAATCAAGTTACCATATATCTAATGGTCTGGTTTCCTCAGAACTAAAGTTATATACACATGGAAGCATATGAATATATAGAGACACCATAGAAAAAGGAAGAAACTCCCTCTCTCTGTGCATTGGCATAGAATATATGGAAGTCCACATACACATAAATGTGCTCACACATAGATACAGCCCCGGCCGCATTTTCTGATATTCTGCTGACAACAGCCTTGCTGGGGAAGGATGAGGTCAGGTCGAAAACAAGCCAATATTTCAATTAGCACAGAAACACACCTCAGATGATGTACTAAACAAATGACCTTGGTGGCATGGGTAGGTAACATACATAAAGTGTGTCCATGTGAATGAGCACGCAGACACCGTGCCTCAAAAATGAAGGAAATTCTGCACTCCCAAACGTGCGTGTCTAGGTAGGTTTCAGCTCGTAGAAGAGGCACTAGATCTAGGAATTCACCCTTCAGAGCACCTCCAAGATTCCTGGGACTAATTTTTAAAATGAAATACATAGGGAATCTTTTCTAATCCAACAAATCAAGGAATAAAAATATGGTTCACCTACTTTTCATATCAAAGGTCAAAGCATCCATCTTAATACCACACTGTGAAATGCTAACACATTAAACACATGACATTAAAACAGAACAACACAACACAAGCAAACAAACAAGCCCCCAAGTTCCTGAAAAGTAACGAAGTCCAGATTATTATATAATGGCCTCTCTAGTGTGATTGCTTACCACAGCTAGTTGTTTACACAATATAGAAACCCTTAAGGGCCCCTGCATTATTAGAGCAAATTAGCATGTTTCAAGAACATAGTGGATTATTGCAGACAAATGTTTTACCAACAGGGGTTTTATGGTTGGCAAATGTGATTATATATCCATTAGCATTCGCAAGCCAAACAAACAAACATGTGTCATGTACCCCTGGAAACACCTCAGTGTGGATATTTTAATTTCCACCATTTCAGGAGAACAAAAGGACTTTTATCCAAGTGTAGCTAAAGATAATTTTTAAAAACTGAGTAGTAAACTAGGCATATTATTTCTGTAACTTAAACAATTATCGACTCCCCATCTGCTTTCTGAGGCTAAATGGCAAAAAGGAGCATCTGTCATGTTTTGAAATATGGCAAATGTTGACCATCTACCTAATTAGTCCACAGTCCTCACCCACTAAACATATTGAAATATTATAGGAGAGAAACTTGGGGAAAGTGGTAAATAGCCTCTTTCTCCATCTGCATGAAATAAAGTCATAAAAACCCCAGAAAGCTGCCCTTTCGGAACTGTGTGCTCTACGAATGCAGTTCTGTAGCTCTGTCATTGCACTGGGCAGGCTTGCAGTTTCCATGACCACCAATGGGAGGAGTGTGTGCAGGGGGTCCATTGTGTGCATCATGGTGCTTTGAGGGTGTTGTTGCAGAACATTACCCCACTTTACCACAGCTTTATTTTTGACAAATATTGGTGTGCTTGTAGTGAACTTTAAGAAGCAGCTGGAAAAAGACATGCCTGCACTTCAAGCTCTACAACAGGGGTGTCGAACACATTTTCACTGGGGGCCACATCAGCCTCGCGGTTGCCTTCAAAGGGCCAAACGTAATTTCAATTCCCTAACAGTTAAAGAGCAGTTACATTTATACAGTCCTAAAATTATTTCAGCCCTTTGAAAGTAACTGCGAGGCTGATATGGCCCCCAGTGAGAATGAGTTTGACACCCCTGCTTACAGGGAAGGAATGTTTTTATGAGACGATTTATAAATGATATTATATGTATGAAATTTTAATGCTTTAATTTTGGCCTACGTGGCATGAATTAGTGAGCCAAGATAGTATCAGGCCCGATTTTCACAAGAGCAATTTCAACTCAAAGATCAAGAGGCCATAGCTCTTTTTCTTCTTCTTTTTAAATTGCATTTATTTATTTATTTTTAGAGCGAGGAGAAGGGAGGGAGGAAGGGAGAGAGAGAAACATTGATTGGTGGCCTCTCACATGCCCCCAAACAGGGACCTAGCCCACAAACTAGACCCATGCCCTGACTGGAATCGAAGTTGTCACCTTGTAGTCTGCCAGAAGATGTTCAACCCACCGAGCTACACCAGTCAGGGCAAGAGGCCATAGTTCTTGCTAAGGGTTACCTTCCCAGCGAAAGGCGCAGTGGTGATGGAAATCTAGTGTGGCCTCTTCTAGAAAACAATGCCCTTGGAGTAATAATAAAGCACTCCATTCTATAGTCCTACAATCAAAATCAGAGTAATGGGGACATGAACACATTTTTCTTGAATAAGATTCAATGAGGACAAATCAGATAAAACAAAACATTTCAAAGGGAGAAAACATTTAAAAATATTTACATAGCACAGTTTCCCTTCCTTTTATTTCACCATCATATCGCAATCATTTTGCATCAAGTCAACAAAGGAAAAAAATTTGCTCACAGACACAATTTAAATCTTTGAACCATATAAATAAAAATATGCCTTTCCTCCCTTCCTTCCTTCCTTCCTTCCTTCCTTCCTTCCTTCCTTCCTTCCTTCCTTCCTTCCTTCCTTCCTTCCTTCTGGCGGGTAGTGGGGGTGGGGGTGGTATTTTCAGTTGTTGTTTAATTGACCAACACTGCATGTGCACCTGTGTACTAGACATCATGGGAGTAGAGAAGTAATGTCAGAATTGGTTTCGGTCCCACCATCTAGGTAGGGAGAGGAGACTAACTGTCACAGAAAAACCTGTCAGAAAGGATGTGTTATGTCACAGACTCTAAATAAATAGTTCATGGATGAGGGAAATCAAGGACATCTAAAGTAATCCAGAAAAGGCTCCATGAAGAGGAGATGATGAGTTGGGCTTGATCGGGACCTGGAAGAGGATAGAACTTTGATAACTTTGGTGGGAAGGACACTCCTCACAGCTGAGAGAGCCTCCTAGATCCATAATGGAACTTCTATCCTCCAGATAACAAGAGTGTGTGGTAGTTTCAGAGGAATATACATTATGTATGTGTGTCTATGTGGAAAGAGAGAGAGAGAGAGCGGGAAAGAAACTAGTTACACATGCAAGTCTACTCCTTCAGCTATGAGAACGCTTGTACCTTGAGAATACTGTGAAAATGGTTAATCAGGCTCCTCAGAGCTCATTCTTCTGGCATTTCTTCCAACATGTCATCTGTGCATTTCAGAGTTATTATACAACTTTTATGAAACTACGTCTACAAGATAGGCTCTAAGGTGTGAGTGATGTCTCTTTTGCAAGCCAGAGACTTTTGCACAGCCTGTGTCTTGGGAGACTAATATTTCAGCTTTTCTTGGGGTGTTATTACCTGTTTGTGTCTGGCTGCCACTGCACAAGACTGCCAATTCCTTGGTCTAACTGCAGCAAGGGAAAACCTATCATCAGTTATGGATTGGGAGCAAACAATTAACTTTGCATGAAGCAATTCAAACGAGAGCCAAATTTCTTCACGGACATTCTGTGATATCAAAACTTTGGTTTACCAGGAGATTAAAAAAACACTTTGTTTTCCATAGTGTCTATTTGTTGCATTAAGTTCTATTATCCCTTGGCCTTTGCCTGTGTTGCTGTAATAATAAAAGCACCATCATGAAGAAAAACATCCATTGCTAAGCAGCTAATTACCCTGTTCTCCACTGTATCTGGTGGTCTCTAGGGGTGCAGCAGATAAATTCTTTGAACAGAGCTACCTGAGGTTTCTGTAGCTGGCCCTGACTATACTGGCCACCTGTTCCCTGTTTAGAGAAACCATCCTTCCCCACCCCCAACCTTCTGTTCCTTGTCTCAGACTAACAGTGATGTATGGGGTGCTGTGTTCCTCCTCATTATGAAAATTGCTTTCCATTGGTCTCAAGATTTTTATTTGATATCTTCCCAAATTCTTGGCTAGCCTTTGTGCCTTGGAGTCCTGAAGTAAAGTCAAAGCTTAGAGCCCCCATATGGGGTCTGACATGCAGCTTTTAACCAGGAGCTCTTATTTAAAAAGAAAAGCTGATGTTTCAAAGAAAAGATGTCAGTTATTTACCATGTAGTCCACCACACCACCAAACTCAGGACTCTGTAACTGAAGAGAAGTTTTCATACCCTGGTGCACAAACACCATCATTAATGAATCACTGCTTATCCCTTCCTCCCTGCAGATTTCAGTATGCTACTTCTTACTTACTCCCCAAGTCAGAAACCTGTGAGTTATTCTTCATGCCTTCCCCATTCTCTCCTTCACCATTCTCATATTTAGTTACCATCAAACTTCTCTACTCATTATCTTCTAACCCAGTCCACCCCAATCCACACACACACACTCTACTACTTTATTTGAGGCTCTCATGATTTCTCAGAAAGACTACAGCTCATAGGCATTGGTACCTTCTTAGTCCCACCCACCCTCCCTACTCCCATTTAATTGTTTCTATACACTGTAGTCTGAACAATTGCTCTAAGGGCATATCCGCTATTATTATTCCCTTCCCTCTAACCTTTCAATGGCTCTCCCCTGCCAGTAGATGAAGCATAAGCCTTTTGTCAATGATGTCGGGAGTGTCCTACTACTTCTTCTTCAAAGTAACTCTGATTTGTTCTTGGAAACACATCTCATAGATGTCTTTCATATCATGTGCATTTCTACAAAAAAAAAATCTGTCTGTTTAATTGACTGTCTTCGCAATCTCCTTTGGAAGATAGGGGGATATTTATCTGATTGGTCTGTGAATCCTCAGCATAATGCAAGTGTCTGACATAACCTAGGTTCTCAATAGACATTTATCCAGTGACTCTATGATACAATTAATGAATAGTCTGTCTTTCTCCCGATTGGCCATAACAGGCATTAGAAGATATGACCAGACTTCCAGTCAAGATGGAGGTGTAAGGAGATACATTTTGCCTCCTCCCAGAACCAAAAGAAGGACAACAAAAAATTTAAAAACAACCGAAACTGCCAGAAAATCAAACTGTATAGAAGTCTGACAATCAATGGGTTAAAAAAAAACATTCTTTCAGACTTGTAGGAGGGGCAGAGATGGTCGTCTGGGGCAGAGAGGATGAGTAGCAAAGTGGCAGCTAGTGGACCTGGCAGTCTCATATTTACGTGTGGAAAAATCTGAAGGAACAACTGGGCAGTGAGATAGACTGTGCAACCCAGGATTCCAGCATGGGGAAAAGCCTCAAAACCTCTGAGAAAACCTGTGGGGGTTGCAGTGGTGGGAGAAACTCCCAGCCTCAAAGGAGAGGTCATTAGAGAGATCCACAAGGTCCTAGAACACACACAAAACCACTCACCCATGAATCAGCATCAGAAGAGCCTAATTTGCTTGTGGATAGCAGAGGAAGTAACTGAAAGCTGGCTGAGAGCTGAGCAAGAGGCATTGTTCCCTCTTGCACCCCTCCCCTACATACAGTTCTATAGCAAATCAACACTGGTGGCCCGCCCTGGTGAATACCTAAGGCTCCACCCCTTACAACATAACAGGTGCACCTGTTATGAAATATGACCCAAATGAAAGAACAAATCAAAGCTCCAAAAGTAGAACTAAGCAATGAAAAGATGTCCAACCTATCAGATGCAGAGTTCCAAACACTGGTAATCAGGATGCTCACAGAAATGTTTAAATATGGTCGCAAAATAGAGGAAGAAGTGAAGGCTTTGCAAAGTGAAATAAAGAAAAGTATACAGGGAACAAAGAGTGAAGGGAAGGAAACCAGGCCTCAAATCAAT
>PVKM010033224.1:0-16056 GCA_004027735.1 Carollia perspicillata
CTACTATGGTCCTGCATCGAGCCAGGTGCTTGGGTTCCAATGGTCCATGAGAGAGTCACAGCATCTGCTCCCATAACTCCGAGACTGTGGTTAACAGGCAATTAAACGAGTGGTTACAGGAAGTGTGAGGAATGTTTGACAGGCAGTGTAAGAGACGCTGTGGGAACACAGTTTATGGGGACTTCCAAGCCCACGTCAAAGTCAGCTCTGGCTGTTCTTGGAAGGAGCTTTGCAGGTACCAGGAGAGGCAGTGCAAGACAGTGGTTACATGGCCCTGGGAAGCCCAGCTCTCTGGGTTTGTAGCGGGCTCTGTCACTTACTGCTTGTGTGACCCTAAGCCACTTAACCTCTCTGTATGTCAGGTTCCTCACCTGTAAAATGGGAATCACGATTATGCTTGCCTCCTAGAGCTGTATGAAGATTAAATGAATTCACACACCCTTAACCAGTGCCTGGAATATAGTAAGCACTAAATGGGTCTTCATGAGTGTTACTTGAGCATTTAAGTATTTTTACTTAGTAAGTGTCATTACATCATGAAAATAGGATAATTATATGATGGTATTGTTGTATTAATAATTGATCTCGTATAGCTCTCTTTATTTAGCTTTACCTCCCCTTTTATGGGGCAGCTGAAAATTTTAGAGCGTTATGTTTCTCCTGTATCTTTTGCCTAAATCAATGGTGCAACTAAAAACTTCCTCCCCTGCCCCTCACCCCTTTTACGTCTAGATTTCAGCACAGGTTTAAAGGGGACCTCTACAATCCAAGGAGCAGGAGCCATTGCCTGCACAAACAATACCAGCAAGCCTCACAATGTATTCTGGCTTTCCTCTTTTGGAAAAGGCATTGAACTTGTAGTCAGAAGACTTAGGTTTTATGCTTCACTGGGCCACTTCCTGGATGGTCTTGGACAAGTCACTTAACTCGTCTGATCTTCAGTTTTCTCATTGATAAAATTGGAGAATAATACTTTTTCATTTACCAAGTTGTTACAAGAACAGACGAGATAACACCTGAAGGAAAGAGGACTCCATAGCCTGTAAAGATCCATTCAGTTAGAAATATAGCAGATTTCATTTATATTGAATATATGTGGAATCTAAAATAGTCAAACTCATAGAAACCGAGAAGTGGCTGCCAAGGGCTGGAGAGAGGGAGGAATGTGGAGGTGATGGTCAAAAGGTACAAAGTTTCAATTGTGCCACTAAGTTCTGGAGATCTACTACACAGCACACTGCTTGTAGCTAGCTACTGTTCACTTAAATTTTGCAAAGAGGCCCTGGCTGGTGTAGCTCGGTGGACTGAGCATGGGCCTGTGAAGCAAAGGGTCGCTGGTTTGATTCCCAGTTTGGGCACATGCCTGGGTTGCAGGCCAGGTCCCCAGTAGGGGACACATGAGAGGCAACCACACATTGATGTTTCTCTCACTCTCTTTCTCCTTCCCTTCCCCTCTCTCTAAAAATAAATAAATAAAATATTTTAAAAATTTTTGCAAAGAGGTTGCAAATTTTTTAGGTTTTTTAGTTCTTTATTTTTTTAGTTTTTTTCTTATGCATTTTTTTAACCTTTTTAAGAAGGTAGTTCTTAAGTGTTCCTGTCTCACACATAATAATAATAATAATAATAATAATAATAATAATAATAATAATAAAGTAGGTGGGAGGAAACATTGGGAGGAGATGGATATGCTTATGGCCTTGATCATGTTGATGGTTTCACAAGTATATGCTTGTCCCCAAACTCAACACGTTGGATACCTTCATTCTGTACAGCTTTTTACATGTCAATCATGCCTCAATAATGTGGTTTCAAAAAACTTAGAAATGCAGTCGCATGTATTTGCCTCATAAATGCTGGTCTAGTTTTCTATAGCTAGCCACGCCCATGGTCCATTCGGGTTGCCCAGTACTCCTCAGCCAACTGCCCCAAAGTTTCAGCTACTTCCCTCGGTTACAGGTAAACCTAGGAAGCTGGACCAGGGCTTACATTGCGAGAAGGGTAAGTTTGTGGGTATGGGAAAGAAACTAAAATTGCTTTCTTCTTTTTTTTACTTTCTTCTCTTTTTCCTCTCTCTCCCATACTTCCTGAAAAATTCTTCATTCACCCATTCCACATAAGGAGAAGAGGTAAGAGTTTTTCTTGTCCCTGACCTGGATTTCTATGCTCCTTTATATTTATCTGTTTCATAGAGTCACAATGTATTGTGGGTATGTGTTGAAATATGTTATTCTTATGAACCTCTTTCTAAAAATGTGCTTTTCATGGTGGGTTCACGATAAATGTTTGCTCGAGTGAATTTAGTTGAATAACACATAATATAATGGAAGCTAATTGACACTCAGAACATATTTCACACACTCAGATCCAGTGATTAACTTAAAAAGAACTTCTGGGGGTTAAAGGTAGAGATCTGGATCCAGGCAGTTTTGTTCAGAGAACTTTGAGGGGGTGAAGTAGCTCCGGCTGCAGGCTAGGGTCTTTGTTTTGAGGAAAATGCAACTATGAAGAATGCATGGCATTGCCAGGATAATGTCTGGGTATTTCAGGACATTTGGCAGAACTGAATTTCTGCCTGGGAGGCAGAATATACTTCCTCCCCTTTCCTTGCGTCTCTACTCTTAGCCACGGCTTAACCCAATGACATATAATAAAGAAGCCAAATTTATCGAAATCTTTTTCGAAATCTCAATCCCTTGAAAGTGTGACCCGGCAATTTCTTCTGCGCCCGTAATTCTGGGGTCAACATGGTATGCGAATATGGCAACTGCACGCCCTGACTTTTCTGCCTCAGTTTTGATTTAACGTAGTCTTTCTCACTGTCAGACTTGTCTCATTTTTGCTTCGTATTTATGGAGTTCCTATAATAAATAGTCTATTTATCTGAGAAAACTACTATACAGCATCCCCTTTAAGATACTACACTTTAATCATGTTTTTAAATATAGTGTAGGGAGAGTAATTGGATTCCTAAGACATTTATTTGAACAAATGCCCGACCTGACCCAGCAATTAAAAATACAAGTTACGATGCGATCTGGCTGCGACAGTCGTCACCCCACCGACCGCCAGGTTGGATTCTGCTGATCTGGCTGGCTAGGCGGGTGTCACCGTCCTCCCTGCCCGCTCCCTGTGCTGTGCGCGCAGCTCCCCGAGGCTGAGTGCTAGCCTGGGGTGGAAGAGGAGGACTTTCTGCAACAGAGAGGACCCGGTCTCCATCAAGGGTATACGATCCGCTCTCCTGCTAGGCCATCCAAACAAGCTGCCAAGGTCCATTTGTAAGAGAAGGTAGGGTAGTCAAGCTTCCAAGTCACCAGACACTTCTAGATAAGCGGGGTGTGGGGGGTGGGACAAGTTAAAATTAGGTACCACTTAAAAACCACAAACTTCCCAATAACCTGTATTTTTAAGTTTTAATATTTAGAGTTAGTACAGGTTGGAAGATCAGATACATCCTCCGGCAGGAATGTAAAGTCTTTAAAACAATTTTTTAGTATCCACTGAGAGTGTTAAAAAACATTCAGCCATATTAAACAAATAATGTTACTTCTAAGAAATCCTTCTACAGGATGTGGGCAAAGATTCATACATAAAGATGTTTGTTGAAGTACTTGTAACAGTGAAAAATTAGAAGTCTAAATCTTAAGTATTAGGCGTTCAGCTACATAAATGTAGGACCTTTCATCCACGCACTGGACCAATATGCTGGCTTTTGAGTTCTTTCCACATAGATGTTCTCGGAGAGAAATAAAGTTGAGAGTGGTAATTTTGAAGAGTAATGAAGTTATTCTTACTAAGAACATAAGCAACAAAGTAAATATATGATATTAATAATTTACATTAATACCAACATGTCCATCTGGAATTGAATCAAGACCTCTGGCTATGGGATTGGAGCTCATTTCAGTTTTTTCTCCTTGCGCCATTCTCTGTTGTTCAATGCTCTGTCGTGAACATGTGTTATTGTTATAATCAGAAAAAAGCAATGGAAAATTATGGAGGCTAATCAGTGGACCTCAGCACAGAGATAAAATACTATGTTAGAAGCTGGATGGAGTGAATGAGAGATTCAAAAGAGCGTTGTCAAAGAAACTCTTACTCAGAAAGAACATCACAGAGGACCACGCTGCAGCCCCAGGGGCGGGCGTTCAGCCTGCCAGTTACCGTCCAGAGAATATTTAAGTGCTGAGAAATCCGTAGGCCAAGATCATGGAAGAATGTTGGTTTGAATGTGCTTGAAATAGTTGAAAACTTCTCTGTGTAGTGAGAGACAGAGAGAGGAAAGCACCAGGAGTTTGAGGAGGGTGTTCGTGACGGCTGATAGCTGTGAAGTGACAAAGCAAGGCAGAACACTGTCTCCTGGGAAGACCAGCCGCCGAGACAGGTCCCCCATCTCTGCCTGGGAAGGTAGGGTTCTCACTCTCATTTATTTATTTATCCAAGATATTAAGCACCTTCTAAGTACCAGACACTGGGCAAGGTTCAGGGATTGTATTCATAAATAATATGCCTAGCACATACTTGTAGTTGGACAAGTTGGCTTTATCAACTTGTTGCTGCTAAGGAGAATGTACACCATGGGAACCATGAGCGCATTTCAGTAAGAGGGTATTAGACTTAAAGGATTTGGGTTTGCCCTGATGCTGTGGCTCAGTTAGTTGGGCATCATCTTGCAAAGCAAGGGGTCGCTGGTTTGATTCCTGGTCACGGCACATGCCTGGGTTGCACTTTGGGTCCCCAGTTGGGGCATGTGTGGGAGGCAGCCGATTAATATTTCTCTCTCACATCAATGTTTCTCTCCCTTTCTTTCTCCCTCCCTTCCACTCTCTCTAAACATAATTTAAATGATTTGGCTTTGGGTTAGGTAATTTAGAGGAGGGTTCACAGAAACAGAGTTTGGTCTGTATTGGGTGTTTTCAAAAACTGGGGGATAATTCTATGATTGGGCATATGAATACACACACACACACATATTTAATCCTTGCCATGGGATACATTTATTGAATTGAGAGAGAGAGAGAAAAGAAAAACATCAATGTGAGACAGAAACATGGATCGGCTGCCTCCCACATGTGCCCAGATTGGAACCGGGCATGCAACCTAGGTATGTGCCCTGACCAGGAATCGAACCTGTGAGCCTTTGGTGCATGGGAGGAGACTCCAACCAACCAAGCCACACCAACCAGGGCATCTCAGTATATCTCGTCTGTAGGGAGGGCCCGTGAGAGTAAGGCTAAAGCTCTAACTGGGAAAGAAGTGGCGGTTAACCATACGAGCTGGAGGGAGGATATTTGGTAGTCTGTAGTTTGGACAGCGTTGACGTTTTCTCTCTGGTCAGATAGGGTTATAAGTGGTCTTGGTTTTTTGGATTCACCGTGGTCACAGAGTGCTCTTGTCTGAAGTTAATGTTGTGTGACGTCGTTTATGTTTGAAGGGATAACAGCAAGATCTTGCCGTGGTGCTGGGCCAGCTCATAGCAGCACCGGCCTGAGAAATTATATCAGTCTGGCTCCTGGGTATCGGGGGACTGCTTTTCTCTTTCTCACAAGTGAAGAAGTAAATGTAGCTCTCACCTGTGTGGCTCAGTGGATGCATGGCAGCCTGGGAACCCAAAGTTGCCAGTTCAATTCCCAGTTAGGGCACGTGCCAGGGCTGTGGGCATGGCCCCAATCTGGGCATGTGCGAGAGGCAAGCAATCAGTGTATCTCTCGCACCCCGGTGTTTCTCTCCTTCTCTTTCTCTCTTCCTTCCCTTCTCTCTAAAAATAAATAATTTTTTAAAAAAGTAAATGCAAAGCTTCAGTTATGCTAAGTGCTATAAAAAATGAATAGGTGCAATGACAGAGTCAAGGGTCGGGTAGAAACCATTTGCACAGGTTGGTTGCAGGAAGCATCTCTCAGTTGGTTAGAACATCATTCAGATTCGATCCCTGATCAGGGCGCATGCAAGGAGCATACCAATGAATGAATAAATGGATGGAACACGTTGATGTTTCTGTCTGTCTGTCTGTCTCCCTCTCTCCAAAAATCAACAAAGTTTAATAGAATGTCCTAGAACTGGGGAATGAGGTCAGGAAGAGGTTGTCCTTGGAGAGTCACAGACCCACGGATTAAACTGTCGGCGGAGCCAGGTGCTTCCGCTCGCTGCTGAAGGTCAGCGGCGAGAGGAAGGTGGTCTCTGCTCTCACACCCATCGGAGACGGACTTAGCCTTGATGCAATTACTTTGCCAAATGAGTAACTTGAGAGTGAAACTGCGAATGACTACAAATTATAAACTAAAGTGGTGATTGTGCTATTTGCATGAAATGGTCATTTGCAAGAAGTCTTGTCTTAGTCTATTCAGGTATTAAAATGAAATACCAAGACCTGGGGGGCTTATAAACAGCTGGAAGTATTTCTCACAGTCTGGAGGCTGGACGGCCAAGATCAGGGTCCCGGCATGGGCGGGTGAGGGCCCTCTGTCAGGTTGCTCCCTTCTCGAGTATTCTCATTTGGTGGGAGGGGCTAGTGTGTTGGAGCCTTTAATAGAGGCATTAATCTCACTTGTGAGGGGTCCACCCTCTATACCTGATCACCTCTTACGGGTCCCACTTCCTAATAGCATCACATTAGGGATGAGGATTTCCATGTATTCTAATTCGTGGGGACACAAATATTAAGACTACAGCAAATGCTAAGAAATGGATTGCAAATGTGTCATAGAAATTTGGAAGACTGGGTCCAATCCAGACAGGAGCGTGAGCGTGTCCCCTTCTCATCAAGAGGTTGCTGATCGAATTACTTCTGGAAAAATGAAAAACAAAAAAATTGTTACCAGAAATAGGGTGGTGTGTCTTTTTGGGAAAAGAGAAGCAAAAGACCCAGATTTGTGCTTGGCAGCGTCCTGTGGGGAGAGGGCCTGGACCAGCCTAGGCAAAGGGTCCAGCTGGTTTGGTAGTGTCTCTGGATGCACACTCTAGAATTCTCTTTTGCCATTTGCTCTCCTTATCAAATAGAATTCACAAAAGTCCATTCTTCTGTGATTGAAAAGAAAGTGCTAAAGTTCAGTTTTGAAAGCTCCCTTGGTCAAGGCGTATTAATTACCCTTTCTCTAGATTGCTGAATTGTTTTTTTTTTTCTATTTTTAGTTGTTCCTGTTAAGGATTTTGACATCTTCACGAGTAATATTGGTCTGTAGTTTTCTTTTCTTTTTGGTAATGTCTTTGACTTTATCAGATTAATAATGACCTCATAAGATTAATTAACTGGGAAGTGTTTATTCCTCTGTTTCCGAAAGAGTTTGTGCAGGATTGGTGTCATTTCTTAAATATTTGTTAACATTCACCAAGTAAGTTGCTGAAGCCTTGAATTTTCTTTTTGAATAGTTCTTCATTACAAATTCAGTTGCATTAACAGATATAAACCCATTTGGGTTTTCTGTTTTGGAAGTTTTTGTCTTTTAGGGAAATTGATCATTTATCTAAATTGTCAAATACATCAGCATAGAGTCACTCATAATATTCTCTTACTCTCTTTAAATGTCCGTAGCATCTGAAGCAATGTTTTCTCTTTCTTGATATTGGTAATTTATGTTTTTTTCTAGATCAATTTTATTTATTTATTTATTATTTTTTAATAAAGATTTTATTTATTTCTTTTTAGAGATAAGGGAAGGGAAGGAGAAAGAGAGGGAGAGAAACACCAACGTGTGGTTGCCTCTCATGCACCCCCTACTGAAGATCTGACCCTTCAATCTATGCATGTGCCCTGACTGTGATCAAACTGGCCCAGTGACCTTTGGGTTCTCAGGCCTGTGCTCAATCCACTGAGCCACACCAGCAAGGTATTTATTCATTTTTAAAGATTCTACTTATTTATTTTTAGAGAGAGGGGAAGGGAGGGAGAAAGAGAAGGAGAGAAACATCAATGTATAGTTGCCTCTCACACTCCCCCTATCAGGGACTTGGCCCACAACCCAGGCATGTACCCTGACTGGGAATCCAACCAGCGACCCTTTGGTTTGTAGGCCGGTACTCAGTCCACTGAGTCACACCAGCCAGGGCATAGATCAATTTTATTTTATTCAAAGAACAAACAGTTGGTTTCATTGACTTTATTTTTTTCCATTTCCTTTTTGCTTGATTTCCATTTATTGTTTCTTCTTCTACATACATTTAGTTTGCTTTGATTTTACAAGGTACCTTATTTTCATTCAGTTTAAGATGTTTTCTAAATTTCCTTCTAATTCTTTTCTTGGACCCTTCTCAAAAGTTCTTTCTCTCTTAGTCTTACTCTGTACACCAGCTTTTTTCTTCTGCACATTTATTCATTCAACAAATATTTATTGATCACCTACTGTGGGGTATTAGGTACTGTTGCAGGTCCTTAAGAGTCATGAGTGAATAAAATAAATATTCTGCCTACGCGGAGCATACATTCTAATGTGGGTTACAATTTTATGATTTGGCTTGTGTGTGTTCTTAATGAAGGGGTTCCTTCTTTTTGAAGTCTTGGCATACTCCTTCCTTCCTATGTCTCCATTATGATCCTACAGTATTTATTTGCAACTATGAAATGATACCAGTGACTTTATTTTAAAATCCTCACTTGAGCCCTGGCTGGTGGTGTAGCTCATTGGATTGAGCTCAGGCCTGCAACTCAGAGGACCGCAGTTTGATTCCCAGTCAGGGCACATGCCTGGTTTGCAGGCGGCTTCCCAGCAGGGGGCGCACGAGAGGCAACCATACATTGATGTTTCTCTCCCTCTCTCCTTCCCTTCCCCTCTAAAGATAAATAAATAAAATCTTTAAAAAAATAAAATCCTCACTTGAGGACATTTTTTCATTGCTTTTGGATAGAGGAAGGGAGAAAGAGAATTATGATACAAGTGAGAAGCATCAACTGTTTGCCTGCTCATATGTGCCTGGACCCAGGATTGTTCATGCCTGGACCAGGTATAGAACCTGCAACCCAGGTGTGTGCCTTGACTGGGAATCGAACCTGTTACCTTTTGGTTACAGGATGACACTCCAACCAACTAACTGAACCACACTGGCCAGGGTGATACCAGTGACTTTAACATTAAAGAATACTTAATACCTAATATTTATAGCTTAGTTGATTCAAACCACCTGTCTATATGTATTTCCTAAATTTATAATCATTCTTTGAGAAAAATGGTGTTTATTCAAAGAATTGTTCTCCTCTGACTTCTTTGTGCCTTGTTCTGTCTGAAGGCAGGACGATGGACTGGATTTTCATAAGCATCTTCTAGTTTTAGGATTTAACCAGTACCAAGGTTTCCGAACATCCTCAACCAAAAGTGTTATTAAAATGATCTCTCTTAGATAATCTCAGTACTGGGATTATGGTGTCTTCAATTTTCTCTTTCATACTCTTACTGTTCGGAAAATGAACAAAGGAAGGAGCCCTTCGCATGCCCTAAACTAAAGGCTTGAACAGAATTAAAACATTTTCCTGGTCATTTGCAGGATGAACCTACTTAAAAAATATAATGCATTTTAAAACAAACACATAAATATTAAATGAAACAAAAGTGAATAGCTGGTAAGGGATTAACATCCAGAATATATAAAGAACTGCAACTCAACAACAACAAAACACAATAGGATTTTTTAAAAATGGGCAAATTAAAAGATGCACAACATCAGCAACTATTAAGGGAATGCAAATCAAAAACCACAAGGACGTACTACTTCGTTGGCGCGGATTTGTGGAAATTGGGACCCTTGCCCCCTGTTGGTAGGAAGTAAACGGTGCAGCTGCCGTGGAACAGGATGGGGGTTCCTCCCAAAGCGAGCGCAGAGCTACCACAGGATCCCGCAGTCTCACTCCTGGGTGTATTCCCAGAATAACTGAATGTGGGGACTCGAAGGGATGTTGTAGGCCCACATTCATGAGTACTCTTCACAGTAATCAAAAGGGGGAAGCAACCCAAGCGTCCGTCAGCAGATGAATGGATAAACAAAGTGTGGTGTGTGCATACAATGGCCTATTATGCAGCCTGAACAAGGAAGGACATTTTGACATATGCTACAACATGGATGAACCTGAGGACATGATACTAAGTGAAAATAAGCCAGTCACCAAAGGACAAAGGACCAATGGTGTGTGATTCCACTTAGAACAATCAAAGTCGTGGAATTGGAAGAATGGTGGTTGCCCAGGGGCTGTGGGGAGGGCAGAGTAGGAGTGAGGGTTGGGTGGCCACAGAGTTCAGTGAGGGGAATTGGAAAAGTTCTGGAGGTGGACGGGGCTGATGGTTGCAGAACAGTGTGAACGTACTTCATGCCTCAGAATTGTGCACTTAACGTTTACCGTATAGGTAAATTTTAGCCCTGGCTGGTGCAGCTCAGTAGATTGAGCGTGGGCTGCGAACCAAAGTTCGCAGTCAATTCCTAGTTAGGGCACAGGCCTGGGTTGTGGGCCAGGTCCCCAGTAGGGGTTGTACAAGAGGCAACCACACATCGATGTTCCTCTCCTCTTTCTCCTTCCCTTCCCCTCTCTCTAAAAATGAATAAATAAAATATTTTTGAAAATGGTAAATGTTAGATTTTGTATATTTTATCACAATAAAAAAGTGGGTACCCAATCTTTCTCCAGGTATTATGCAGAGGTAATTTTAGAAACCAAGAAGCAACAATATTTCAAGGCTGGGTAGTTCTTATTTTTCTTAAATTACATTTAAAAGTGATTATCTTGCTTTAGGATTGTCATGCTTACA
The DNA here is from genome assembly GCA_004027735.1 of Carollia perspicillata. Classification (NCBI taxonomy): domain Eukaryota; kingdom Metazoa; phylum Chordata; class Mammalia; order Chiroptera; family Phyllostomidae; genus Carollia; species Carollia perspicillata. The sequence continues at coordinate 10,725 of PVKM010033224.1, forward strand.
GGTGGAGTTTGAACTCTTAAAATCACAGTAAGTTCTGTATTCTTCTGACCACATCAATTTTCAATCTAATTTTAAAAGCATTCAAATTAGCCATATGACTACATAAGTGCTTATTAAATGTGCAATTTAAAATGTATAGGGCTGTGCAACATGGTTGAGTTAACATCGCCATGGGAATCTCATGAATAGAATTCAAAGACACCACGCTATTATTAGTACTGCATTAACCCATCTTTATCAGACACTCTTACTCATAGCTTATTTTTCCCTTCTTTAATTTCCAAACTTCGCCTTCATTGTTCTTCGCTGTGATTGTTCTATTATTACAGCAGAATATCTTCTAAGTTTTGTATGTTAAATTGATATGTTATTGCACTGAATCTTTTCAGCCAACCAAGGAAAATATTCTCATTTCTATGTTATTAGATGAGGAAACTCAGGCTCAGAGAGGTTGAGTAACTTGCTCACTATCACACAGTAAGTCACTGGCAAAGTAGAAATTGAGATTCAGGGCACCCTGTCTTAATAAAAGTCTCTCCTCAACTGCAACAGCATGTTGTGCTTTATTGTCAGTATCTTCCTAAAATCTCAACTCTTCCGTGACATGACAATGATAAAATACACATCACTGCTAATGACCACAAGTCCAAATGTGGCAGAGAAATGACACCCACGACAAGCTTCCTGTTGATCTGGAATCTTTCTTAAAATCGTCTAATTAATTTTTGCATTTGTTTGCACATGGGAATATTTCCTATTGTCTTTTGTTTCTGAGTTTACGTCATATCCTGAACAGTGCCATAGTTTATTTCAATTAATGCTTTCTTGTCCTTGGTACATGGTTTCGCTCTGCGTATTCTTCAGATGCGAGGAATGCTCTGCTTTTCATCACGCTCCGACAGAATTCGGCTTCCCGGAGAACTCCCCCTCGCCTTCACGCACTCTCCACCCTAGACTGGAGCCACGTACTCCTGCTAATGCCCAGAGTATCATCAGGACTCTTTTTGATCAGGTAAATTGACTTTGACACCAGTCCTTTTACACTACTCGTCTCCAACCTGTTTCCCTGTTTCGTGCCATGCACCGCTGTGGCACGCGCCTTCTGCCAGGACCCAAATTCCCACATGCGTCTAAAGGAAAACCTCTCCAGGCAGTTCAACCAGCTGATTCCTCCGCTGGTGCCTGGCTTTTCATAACAGGAAGTCTGGAGTACCCTAGCTTCTTTAGGTCTTGGTAGTCCAAGCATTAGGAAAAGAGGGACCTAGTTTTCTTATTCTAGAGTTTCTAGGCACCTGCAAGTGAGATGGTAGGTCATGAAATTGTTTTCAAGGAGTCGACGATATAGTCTGGCAATGGGTTAGGAGATAGTAGACCTTTCCCCAGCTGCATTCATTCAACAAACGTTTATTGGCTACCTGTTGGGTTCCTCTACCCTTCCATGTACAGAGGGACAGGCAAAGTTGTGGAAAATTATAACACGTTATGGGAGAGCATAGCATTGAATGCAGCCCGATGTAGAGGGGCAGGGTGGGGAAAGGCGATGCCTGAGAAGAGTGAGCGGGCTGAGGGGCTGAAGGTATTTTAGAACGAGAGTGTAGTGCGAACAAAGATTCCGCGGGGAGGACGGTGTGATTACGGTAGTCAGAGGGAACGCCCCACGAAGCGGGTGCTGCAGCGGTGAAGGGTTGGGGGCGGAGGTGCTGAATGTGTATCGGGGTGTACAATAGTACCCACTTATCTTTGGTTTCGCTTCCCACGGTTTCTGTTACCCGCGACCAACCTCAGTCTGAAGATATTAAGTGGAAAATTCCAGAGACAAATAATGCATAAGTTTTAAACAGCTGTTCTGAGGAGCGTGATGAAATCTCCATCAGTCCCACTCAGGACTTGAATCACAGCCTTTGGCGGCATACCCACACCCGTTAGTCACTGAGAAGCACGCTGGGTTATCAGGTTGGTTACCAGAGGGAGAAACGTTCACATAGCTTTCATTACAGTACACTGTGATTGTTGTTCTAGTTTATTATTAGTTACGAGTAAGTTCATCCTTGCTGTGCCTAATTTATACGTCGGGCTTTATCATAGTTATGTATGTCTAGGAAAAAACACAGTGTACACAGGGTGCAGTGCTATCGCCAGTTTCAGTCATCCACTGGGGGTCTCGGAACATACTTCCTGCACATAATGGGACTAGTCCATTTAGCATTTATTTTGCCTTGGAAATAGTTTATTTTCATTTAGCAAACATGCTTTGAGCGCTATGTATCTTGTTTACTTACATGGTTTCTCAGGGCAGCAAAGGAGGAAAAGAGAAAAAAGTGGAAACAGCAAGGCCTCTTAAATTCTAGGCTTGGAAATTCCCAATGTCACTTCCACTGTTTTTTCATGTTTTTTTTTTTTTTTTTTTGTTCAAACCGGTCATCAGGCTCATCCAGATTCAATGTGGCAGATGATTACATAATGGCTTGAATTCAGGGAGTGTGATTTATTGGGGGCCTTGTAATAACAATCTTCCACAAGAAGCTAACCGTTTTAACAGGGAGACAATCGTCGGTACATAGAGCTGTAGTATAGAGGTAGGTCACAGTGCAACAAGGATGTATGGCAAGAAACCCATGAATTGGAAGGGGGCGTCAAGAATAGCATCAGGGGGGCATCATTAACACAGGCCCTGAGACTTGGAAGACCAGTCCCGTTTGGGAGGTTAACTTGGTGGGTGGTCAGCAGGAGGATGGGGAAGGGAACGAAGGGCATTCCAGGTCATTAGAACAGCAGGTACAAAGGCATCAGTACAAGACAGCACGTGGTCCTGGGGGAAGTAACAATGCTATTTGGAGTGGTTGGAGTAAAGGGCAGCGGAGGAAGAGTGAAGGTGAAGGGGCTGAGCCTGATCAGGAGTGGCCCGAGTGCCTTGCTAAGGAGGTTTCAAATACCATGTGTAGAGTCGGTCGCTGAGACATCTTGATCAGGGCAAGCACATGATCTGATTTGTGTATTTAAAAACCCCTTTGGCAATCTGAGAGAGAGGGGTGAGGTGGAAATCAGCAAGGACAGTGAGAAGACAATTGCAAAATATCAAGTGTAAGAAGATGAGACCTGAAGAGAGCAGTGGCCTCCGGGGCAGAGAAGAGGAAAAGGGATCCAGAAATCTTTTTGAGGTAGAAGGGAGAGGATTGGGCAACTGAAGGCAGAAGAATGTTAAAAAGACTCTTAGGCTTCTGCCTTTGGCAACCAAGTGGGTACAGGTGGCAAGGTTGCTCTGGGTTTTGTTTTTAAATTATTTATTTATTTGAGACAGCAGGGAAGGAGGAAGAAAGAGAGGGAAACATCAATGTGTGCTTGCCTCTCATGCACCCCCTACCGGGAGCCTGACCTGGCCTGCAACCCAGGTGAGTGCCCTGACTAGGAATTGAACCAGCGCCCCTCTGGCTTGCAGGAGGATACTCAATCCACTGAGCCACGCCAGCCAGGGCAGGTGGCCAGGTTTGACGAAAGTGCTCATTTAAGTTATGGATTAATCAATTGATTTTGAGATGCCTGTGTGGCGATCAATAGAGCAGTGGGGTAGACCAGTTAGACTCACAAATCTGAAGTCTAGCAGAGAGGACTGGACTGGAAATAGAAATACAGAATTCATCAGGTCATAGGTGGTGGTAAGAGGACATAGATTTTGCAGAAGTGCATAGAAGGAAAAGAACAGAGGCTGGAGATAATGGAAAGGGAAGAGCTATATTTAACGGTGTGAAGAGGAGGAGAAGTTCTTGTAGGAAACTTAAAAAAAAACAGAAAGGCAGAAGGAACACCAGGAAAGTGATGTCCCACAGGCCAAGGGAGAGAATGCTTGTGTGGTGGTGGGTGAGGGGGAGTTGCAGGACACTGAAGAGTTCCCTCGTAGAAAGCAAAGTGACCTACCCAGGAGGACGTGTGCGGGATCAAACTTTGTGGAGGGAGGGAGGGGAAGGCTTGTCATAATTGTGCTGAGAAAGAAAATCTTCTTTGAATGGTGCTTCCTGCCAAGTTTCTGCTCAATATTCCTCTCACTTTCAGGCTAAACTTCGCCTTTTCATTCTCTCTTCCCCTTCACGCCTTAAAACCACTTTAATCAACTGGCATTTCTCTCTGTATAACAATGACTTAAAAAAATTTCACCAATGACTTTCGTGTTCCACCTAATATACATTCTCTCACAGTTGTTTGTGCAGGAGAATGAATATGCCTGATATTCTTAACAACATACTCTGTGATTTTGTCTAAAGTATCTAATTGTGATTTCCAACAGGGAAATGGGAATACAAACTCTTTTCTCCCAGCCTCAGTGGCATGTTGAGGAAGTTGACAAAATGAGGTAGTAAGGCACTGGGACATCTGGGATAAGTAGCTATAATTATATTATCTGCCTGATAGGATTGTTTCAGGGATTAAATGAGATAATGAGATAATAATATATAAATAATATAAACTATATAAAACAATACATACATATATCATGCTATGCATTATTACTACATGGTACTGTGAAATTCTCAATAAATATCTGGCATGTGATAGCAAATGGTAATGGGTACATTTGAGTTTGAAAATTGGCAAACAAAAATCTAGCAAGTGAAGAAAGAAGGTCCAGTTGTTTGTGGGTGCTTAGGTAGAAAAATATTTGTTAGTATGAAATGATATTTCTAGAAATTGCTTCAAAATAATACATGTTGACCTTGGCTGTTGTGGCTCAGCTGGTTGGTGCATCCTTCAGTACACCCGAAGGTTGTGGTTTCGATTTCCAGTCAAGGCACATGCCTAGGTTGGGGTATGGACGAGAAGGCAACTGTTTCTCTTGCGCTGTCTCTCACTCTCTCTCTCTCAAAGCAATGAAAAAAATATCCTTGGGGCCCTGGTTGGTGTAGCTCAGTGGCTTGAGCACGGGCCTGTGAAGCAAAGAGTCACCCCGATCGATTCCCAGTCAGGGCACAGACCTGGGTTGCAGGCCAGGTCCCCAGTAGGGGGCACATGAGAGGCAACCACACATGGATGTTTTTCTCCCACTCTTTCTCCTTCCCTTCCCCTCTCTAAAAAATAAATAAAGAAAATATTTTTAAAAAATGTCCTTGGGTAAGGATAAAAAATAAATAAATAAAATAATCTCCGTGTTGGGGGTGGGGGCCAGGAATCGTCGATGCTATTGAAGCTGGGCGTTCATTATTCTAATTTTGTATCATTTGAAAACTTCAGAATAAAATGTTACTATTTGTTTCACTCTATGCAACTGTGTTGACGCAATGCACTTGATATATTGAAATGTAATAAAAACTTAGTTTGTAACAGCTCAAACTGGGGTTTTGGC